>JAGFMF010011568.1:3992873-4003327 GCA_019455555.1 Galemys pyrenaicus
GTCCCCGCCCTGGCCGGCAGCAGGGATCGAACTCGTGCTGCAGTGGCTGTGGTTTGCTTCATAGTGCGTTGCTTAACCCACTGCGCCACCAGGGAGGCCCCAGTTTTGTTTCTTTTATCTAAGATTTTAAAAAATAAAATTTCTATGCATGTTTATATTTCATCAAAGACTAGCTTTCAAATTAAAAAGTTTTGGCACTTATTAACACATAAGAAAGTCTTGTCACTCTAAAAATTCTTATAACATAGAAACTCATTATATCTTATGTCTGCGGAGTTTCTCTACCCAATGGCTACCGGCCACTGTTAATAGTTAAAAGAGAGATTCTTCAAGTTCAATATTAATAAGCTAACATATAAGACTTAATACATGTCAGACACTAAGTGCTTGATATATATATGTATATATATGTATATATATATCACTCATTTATTCCTGGCAGCAACCACACAATATAGTGAAGAAACTGGGGTACAAAGGATTAAATAACTTACTCAAGGTCACAGAGCCAGTAAATGATGAAGATGGGATTAAAAAAAAAAAGTTGGCCTGACTTCAGAGTCAATGCTCAGAAGCACTAGACTGTGCAGTCTCTCAGGTGACCTACAGTGACAGAACCAACCTCAGTAAAGAATAGGTTTCAGTTACATACTCTGTTCTCATTTGGTCCATTCTTTCAGCATCTCGTGTCAAGCAACTATGGAGGCAAAAATCCAGATTATTCTTAAGACACAACTCAAAGAAACATAGTTCACAGGAAAAGAATTTTTTTAGAAGTCTGATGAAATTCAAAATAAAATACCAAATAATTTGTCAGGATATAAAATTGATTTATATATTCAAGAGTGTCTGAACTTTGTGAGCAGTCATTCTATGTTTAATTTCAATGACCTTAACAAGTATAAGAAAAGTTCCAGGAAAATATCTGAGCTCATAGTCTTTCCTTAATATTTCAAAAATTTTCTCCCACATGATATAATTTCTACCCATTTCTAGTTCTAGTTAAGGAAATAGATGAATTGAAAGGGAAAAATATTAGCTTACTTAAAGATTGCAAAATAGCCAGTTGAGAGAGTGAAGGAAATATTCTTTCTGGGCCTACAGTCGATGATAAGGGTTGGAAAAGTTGATGCAGCTTCCCCAGGAGCTACCTGGGGACTGGGTCAGAGCCTTGGAACTGAATCCTATTTCTACATTTCTTCCCCTATTGGACTAGAACATGTTGACAACTCTGTCCTGTGTGCAGATGATGAGCTGCTCACAAAGGGGGCAGCTATACAACTTCTAAAATGTTATATAGCTAGCTACCCTATCTCAGTGAACCCCTGAGGAAGCAAGCATTCCCTCTGGAAATTCATCGCTTAACTCTAATACTTGAGATCTAGGTAGGTGTGGGATTTATATAGGAATAGAGAGAATTTTCATGTCTGTTTTGATTCATTTAATCTTTAGAAATATGATCTTACTCCTATATACTCTTTCATCTGAATACACAGCTCCACAATAGGAGCTACAAATGTGTCTTTGAACCGTAATGTCAAGACCTTCACATCACCCATCTCTGATAGTCTGCCCCTTCTATCTATGGGTTTTCTTACTGTGGCTACTCTCTGCCTACATAAAGAACATGGCATATTCTAGAAAATTTGGGGGGGGGGGTCTTCTCCCTTACCAATTATTTTCTTCATAGTAATCAGTATCCTTTCTGTACTTGGTTTTGATACCCTCTCAAGGACATCTCATGATTTTGGTTGCATACATTTTACAATTGGATCTATTAAGTGAGGCTCAAAATATAAAATTCATAAACTTTTTGTAAGCATCAAATCAGATGTTTGTGAAGGTGCTTTGTAAACTCTAAAATGATACATTGATATTAGTTCTTTTTTTTTTTTTAAAGATTTATTTATTTATGCATACAAGCACTGGGGTACAGGTCAGAGGTGTGTGTGGGGGAGTGAGAGGATTCACCACAGAGAGCGGGGACCAGAACAGGCAGATCAACAGAAGTACACTGCTGAGGGGAGCAGCGGGCACAGCAGGAGAGGTCTGCTGCGCCATGTGGGTCCCTTCCCCGGCCAGCAGCAGGGATTGAACTCGTGCTGCAGTGGCTGTGGTTTGCTTCATAGTGCGTTGCTTAACCCACTGCGCCACCAGGGAGGCCCTGATATTAGTTCTTACTATAAGAAGTTTACATTATTCATTATAATGGCAGAAACCTTCAAGTAAAAGACTTAGTTTTACAGTCAGATGGACCAAAGCCTATATAGATGCTATATACGTACATGAAGTGGATGCTGCCTATGTGGTTTTATGTCGTAGGAACTGGGAAAACCCACCAGGTAAACAAGTTCAAGTTAATCTTTCACAATATTTATAAATAGTGATTCATATGATGTACACCTGAAACTAACATAATGTGATATGCCAACTATACCTCAATTTTTCAAAGGCATCATTGAAAACAAAGTCTTGGCTACATGCGCTGAGATTTGGGCCTCTATGGAGACTTGAATTCCTGCATGGGAGCTTCTACCAACAGTTGAGCACTCATTCAGTTCTTTATAAACTGACAGTTCTGAAAACGTTTAGCACATAGGCTCGGTAGTCAACTGATCTGGGTTCAAATCCTTCCTCTCAGCCATGTTACCTTGTCTGTGTCTCATATTCTTTATCTCTAAAATAGTAATCTCTAATTCATAAATCGCTCTAAGGATGTGGTACAACAGGTCTGAAGATGGGTACAGCATGTCTCGGGATAAATCCTGCCAAATCATGTCTGCAAACTAAGGAACAAAATTTATTGGGGGAACTTAGAAAATGTGCAGTCATAAGAAACATAGTCCTCCATCCTTCCATAACCCATGGAGAGGTGACCAAGGTTAAGGCCAAGACGTTTGACATGCAATGAGTCAGTACTTTAGTCCTGACTCAACTGCTCTGCCTCCCCCAAGGGTAGAGTTGAGTGCCCCTCTTCAGTGAGATGACAAGATTACTTGATTTCTGGGCAGTCTGGGTTTAGATGCCAACCATTCATAAGAGCTGTCAGAGGAAGGTCAACTGTCCAGCACCCGGAGACGATGGACACTGTGAAAAGCTGAAGCCCCTCCTGTTAGGTCGGCCACTGATATATGGGAAGCTGAGTTCAGTGCAGCCCAGCCTCTCCTTCCGGAGTGGGTGAGGGGGGAATTCCAGTTAAGCTAGCTCATTTCCTAGGCAACTTACAGTAAAAGCCCAGGATCACTTTTAAATAGTTCTACTCATAGCCCCACAGACAATTAAGCAAAATGTTGCACATAGTGTTTTGTATAGTTAAACACTGATTAAAGTACTCCAAAAATATTAACTATTATAATTTTAAAAAGAGAAATATTCCCACCATCCTCTGACATCCAGTGTTGCACCACTGACTTTCATTTCTTCAACCTAAGTCTTTGATTACTCTTCAAATATAATACATAAAATATGATCGTACCATCTGCATCAGAGATAAACTCCCAAATTCAGGATAATGATCTCTGGGGAAGAGGCCTGGGGCCCTTCATGGGGAAAGGGTATAAGGTATCTATGTCACTGGCAATGACTTAGCTTATAGGTTTTCATTAGGTTCTTGAGCTTTATAATATAACTATGTGATATGCTATAATTTGCCACTCCTTAAGGGATTGCCTTCTTTCTGTCAAGCTGCATTTCACTTCTTAGAAATTGGAGGGTTAACTGTGTGCAGCTCCTGACTCCTGCAATTAGTTTGTGGGTTTGAAACCGAGCGTGTTTTACCAGGCCAAGGGCCCGCCTGCTGGCACCTCAGATGACTCTTTCTCACTCTTCATCTCACTCAATTGTTATTTTTTTCCCTTCTGTATTCAGATGCTGTACAATGTTCCAACATTTTCCATGAAGCTAATTTCCAGAAGAATGAGCTACTGGGTTTGGATAGCAAGCGTGGGGCTTACTCACTGCCCCTACAGGACTAGAAGGGAACTGCTTGGCTGAATTCGTGGCTTAGGTGACCTGCCCAGACCTCAGGATCCCACCAGCCACGCTCTCCAAAGTCTCTGTAAAAAGGGAAAGCCAGAGAAGCCATCTGCATCTCCACCTCTGTTAGCTGGGTCCCAGCCCTCACCACTTCCCAAGCTAGAGCAACCACACAGCAGGGCCTCTAGGCCCCACACGACACCTGCCAGTGGACAGGGGTGAGTACTCAAGGGAGGCCTGACGCAGGCTGCTGTCCCAGGCTGAACCCTACTTCAGAGCAGGGTCCTAAGCCCATACCCAAATCCAGGCCTCACCCCTGTTTGACCGTTTTTGGTTTTGTTTCTTTTTAATTTATTTATGTACATAAGAGCTGGGGTACAGGCCAGAAGCGTGGAGAGTGAGAGGATTCACCAGAGACAGCGGGAAGCAGATCTGAAATACACTGCTGAGGGGAGCAGCAGAAGAGGCAGGAGAGGTCTGCTGCGCCATGTGGGTCCCCTCTCTGGCTGGGGATCGAACTTCCCGCTGTAGTGGCTGCGAAAGCTCCACAGTATGGTGCTCAACCCCTTGAGCCACCAGGGAGGTGGTTGACTTTTTAAATAGAGTTTCATTGACTCACAGGCATACTCATTTCTATCTCGTCTACACTTGCTTTACGTGCAATGGCACAGTTGAGTAGTTTGGACAACCACAGCTTGACCTGCAGAGCTACTCGGTATGAGTATTTTGCAGAACAAGTTTGCTGACTCTACTTCATTCCTAGTGCTGAGGACTCTTATATTCCCTCCGTGGACATGAGGCCTCAGACCTCATGTCAGACCTCCTAGCTGATGAGAGACAGGCAACATGGTGGGGAGAGGTCATTGCAAACACTACCTTCTGTTTTGCTTTCATAAGACCTGAGTTTTGATCTCTAGTCTGCCACTGATGGGCAAATCATCATGTTCTCTCTGCCTCCATCTGCCCCTTGGCAGATGGGAAAGACAGTATATTCCCGGCCTACCTCTTCAGGTAAGGATCAGATAAACTGCATGTATGAGCTTCTCAAACTTAAGAAGCAGAGTCCAGACAAGTGATTCTCAAGTTTCAGCAGGCATTCATCACCTGGAGGGCTTGTTAAAACAGATTACTAGGATCTTTCTCCAGAGTATTGGATTCTGGGGTGGCCCCGAGACAAATGCATGTCTACAATTTCTAGGTTGTGCTCTTGCTGCCGGTCAGGAGACTATGCTTTGGGATTCTCTGTTCTCGAGTAGTGAGCGCTTCTCCACTGTGTCTGCATAGTAGAGTCCTCAGGAAGATTTAAAAACCCAGACACCCAGGTCACTTTGCAATGAGTCAGAATCTCTGGGAAGGAAACCCAGACATCAGCATTTGCAAAATCTGTCTAGATGATTCCGATGTGTAGCCAAATTTGAGAATCATTGAAGAGAGCATTAATCAGGGACACTGGGAGGAATAGTTGGGTGTTTACTTGTTTGTTTGTTTATTGATGCTATGTCAATCACAACCTTTAAAACTCTGCTCAAGTAAAGATGCATTGTAGAACAGAATGTAAAATCTATTTGACTTTCTAAAGTAATTTTCTGTTTGCCATGAACCACTTACTTCTTTAGGTTACATCCTGCTATAATTTTGTGAAAGCATTTTGCATTTTGGAAAAAGCCAAGACTGTATCATCCTGGACAATCTTTGTCTAAATTCCTCTAGGAATTTGCACCTGATGCAAGCATTGGTGGGATTTCTAAGGATGCCTCCTCCTACAACCAGCTATGAACACATTCCCTCTAGCATGCACTTGGATCTATTTCTTTTCTCCACTGGTCAAGCCACCATAATGCCTTACTTGCCCCCTGCATGGTGTCTCAAAGAGACCTCTGGCTGCCTCCCCTTGCATCTTACCAATATCAAGGTGTGCTATGTACAAGTGACTCTCCTTGTTCCAAACCTTCAGTGACTTCCCATTGCACCCAAATAAGATACAAATTCTTACAAGCCCCACAAACTAACTACCTACCTCTTCAAACTTATTTTGTTTTCTTTTATCCTTGCACTGACACCAGACATCTCTCAGCTCCTTAAAGAACCCAAGCACTTCCCCATCTAAGGTCTTTCATCCACCTCAGTGCTCTTCCCCATCACCTTCTGTAAGGTAGGCACTCCCCACTTCAATCTAAGTCCCATCAAAGCTCGCCTTTCATCTTGTCCTTTTACAATTATCACAGTTTGTAACATCAGGTTTCCCTTCCTCCCTCTTCCCTTTTCTCCTATGTATATCCATCTACTCCTCTAGAGTCGAAGATCCTTTGAAAAAGGGGACTGAGTTATTTTGTTCTCCATTGTGGTTCCAGGACCAAACACTTGGTAAGTACTCAGTAAATATTTATTGTTAGCAAGGTTAGTTTAGTGTTGCTCTCAGCTAACGACTTCTCTCTGACCCATATGGGGACATAGCTTGCAGAGTCGCAGTGCCCATGCCCCTGGAGTAAGCTGTGGGCAGGGGTGAGTGAGAGCCAGGTCTCTAGGGGTGTGGCTGCCACTATTCCTGCCAGTGTTGCCATGTAGGTCCATGGTTGCTGGGCCTTCTAACATTTTAAGAGATTCAGACAATCCAGATTTTATGTGATTTTAAAATCTTGGCAACTAAACTAAACAAAAACTTTAAAAAAAAAATCCAACCCTCGGGGAAGCCAAACAAAACACATAACACATCTGTGGGCTGGATTAAGCCTGAGGGCTGCCAGTTTGCAACCTCTACTGAAATCCAGATGGACCAAATCTATGGCTGTCCTCTGATCTACCAGCCCAGTCACCCTATCAAAGGGAGGATGAGGGTTAGATGTGGTTTGGATTATCAGTGTTTCCTAAGAAAAGATAGTCCTTTGAACCATGAATTTGATGCTGAACTTCAAGGGCTGTAGGCTCAGCAATGGAGCAAGCTCAGCTAGTCTGCCATTCGTGTAACATTCCTCCTTACCTGGTATGCACAAGGACATAGATGAGTTTATCTGTTCCAAAACTTCTTATAAATGAAATTATGCAGCATGGACTTTTGTGCAAGGTTCCACTCAGTGTAAAACATTTGAGATTCATCCAAATACTGAATTTTAGGCTCCACTGTACGTTCAGCAGTTGTCCCATCCATGGGCCTAAGGACTCTTCCAGTTTGGGGTTACTATGAATAAAGCTGCTATGAGCATTCTTGGATGGACAGCTCGGTGTTCATTTCTCTTGGGCATAATCTATACCTGGGGTGGAATTGCTGGGTCATAGAGTAGATGCATGTATCACCTAGTTTTTGTTTGGGGTTTCCATTTGACCAAATGATATCAGCTGAGTTCTCCTGTGGAACAGACCTGGCTGGATAAGTTCAGAATATGGAAGACTGACTTTGCCTCCAGAGAACTTCAAGTCCAGTGAGGGAGCAGACAGTTACATGTGTCCACTTAAATGAAAACATGTGGGAATTGGCCCTACTGTCTGCTGAGGAGAGAATAAATGGGGCAGCCCAGCAATGCCAAGAGTTTTGGAGGGCAAAGTTCTGAACATCCAAGAGCACTTCAAGTAGGAAACAAGGCTTGAGCCCCACCTGAAAAGATAGGCAAGAATTTGCAGGGGGAGGGGGCATAAAAGGGAGGGAGTGTGACATAAAAGGAGATAAGGAAAACAGGGGCCAGAAAAGGCCAGGAGTATTCAGAAGACTAAGAAAAGACAGTCAGTTCAACCTAAAGGAGGAAACTAGCATTAAATCAGGCTGCAGGAGATTTGGGGCTCAGATACTGACTCTCAGGCTACAGTGTTTCAGGTAGTAAAAGGTTCTCCGTCTTCTGGGGACTCAGTGAGCTCCATTATCAGTAATTTTAGCCCCAAACCATACTCTTAAAAATGTAGACACAGTCATGGTTTTTAAAGTTTCTTAGAATTTCCAGTGGCAGAAAATTGACTGTTACTCCAAAACCTGTGCTGTGACATCAGAGTTTGCTTATTAGCATTGCCATCAGGTAGTTCAAGTTCACAAGAACTGCACAGAGCTGGTCATCTCCTGTCCCCGCCAGGGATCAGGCAGTCCCTGTCATTGTTTCTCAGACCCACCCAGTTTGTGATTCCAGGTACTGGGCTTTCTGGCCCGGGCTGCCTACAGCGGAAAGGCCTGGAGAGCAGGATCAGGGCCAGGGCAGTTAAATGAGAACACCTTTGCAGCTCGTGTTATCCCTCTGCCACTGGTCCTCGGAACAACATGTTCCAAAAGGAGCTGGAGGCTCCCACATGACAAGAGGAGCCCGTGCTTCCTGCCTTTGGCAATCTTTCCTGGTCAGACAGACAGACAGACCATCTCTGACAAAACTAAATGTCTTGACTCCTTAGAAGCTGTGTATCTTTTCCAGACGTAGCAAGGGCACTACCGTCATGAGAGCTTTGGTCTCTGACTCAGAATTCTGTAAAGACGCTCAGATGGCCTCGAGCAGGAGAAAATCTGTTGACCAGCTCTTGCAGATCTTACGACAGGCTGGGGTTGCTATGGCTCAAACCAGCCTATGTGTGAGATGACAGCATGGCTGCCCTCGAGGGGATGTGCCCTCTGAGAAGAAATGGAGAACCTGTACTGCTAAAACACAGCATTGTGAACCAATGCTACCCTGATTTAAAAAAAAAAAAAAGATGGGAATAACCTAAGCTTCGGGGGGCCTTCACATTAACTTCTTCCTCACTGGCACTGGGAGACAGCTCTGAAAGGGCTCTCTAGCTTCCCTAGGTGCAAGCTCAGGTTTCATCACGCCAGATGGTGGTGAGGACAGCTGCCTCAGGTGTACCGAGCAGCCAGGCAGCTCGTGTGGAATTCAGGAACCTTTGTGAGTTCTTCTCCCCTGCTCCTACAGCGTGAACCCTGCTGGGGCAGAGGGCCAACTGAGCATGCTTGCTCACGGTTTGTTGTTCTAGTACTGAAAGTCCCATGTACTCGGAACCCCTGTCCAGGATACACTGAGAGGGCTGGCGACTTTGCAAATAGCAGTGGTCCCAGGGAACACTTTATCTGAGTTAAGTTTGGGTTTCTACAGTGGTTAAAAGAATTCTCAGAGGTACCTGCTGACAGATAGCTGGAAGTGTGAGCTTTGAAGATATGGCTACTGGTCACAGAAAGAGTCAGGGTGTGGGACTCAGCTGCAAAGATAGTTTCTGGATCAACTTCCAGGATCACTGTTCTGATGCCATGAGAGGTCTTAAATGGCTGTTCTAGAGGGAGCAAATGATAAACACCCAGTAAGGTTGATTCTCTGCACTGGACATTGGAGGTCAGGGCACTGACAATGTTTGGCAGACTCAGCCCAAGCCCTGGGCTGGGTTAGTAGAATTTGCCCCCCTGTCCCACCTAAAAGAAAGAGGATGTAGCTTTGGGAGGTGCTTTATTGCACTCTACAGAGTCAAAATAAGACAACTGTTTTTAAATCCATTTTTATATCTGTTCTTGTCTACTAGATTGGGAGGATCTGATGTTCTTGCCCCTCGGAAGTCATTGTTATCCCAAATATGTGAGTGTGGCTCCTTCAAAAGCGATCGCAGGAGCCATTACAGTGTAGATGAAGCATTACATGATTCAAACACGATCTTGGGTCAAACACAATCTTTCTGAGCTGTCACAGAAGTTTGAGGTGTCCCACTGCTCTATGGGATTTGGACCACATTGCCTAAAAGAAATCTCGTAAATGCACCCATGTCAGGTTTGGTGTCCAAGAACCCTCCCTCATCTCATCCCATCCCTGCCCTGATATTGCATCAGTGAACCATTGACAATATCACCATTGTCCCTCAAGGATGTGTAGTCGAGCTCAATTGCTGAGAGGGCCAGACAGTTGTAGGCTTCTGCCTCTACCTCCGTGAGAGCCAAAACATACAATGTGTTCTTCACAGGCTGCACAGGGGGTCTGAATTACAAGGAAATAATTCAATCTAGCAGGCTAGGGTGAAATTGCCAACCAAAAGAATAATTTATGAGATCATCCAAACCTGGATGTGAAATTAATTCCATACACTGTAACTCACCACAGACCACCTTATTTAATATTATTTTTCCCTAGTAATATAATCTCTCTGCTATCATTTATGTTCCAGACAAAATGCAAATAATACAACCTTCATGCAAGAAATGAAAATTATTCAAATTAAAATTATTTAAATCTGAAACATAAAGAACTATAATAGTAGGGAAAGTTTTAAGTAAATTTTGTCTGTTATAAATGAAATCATTTGAATTGAAGTCTAAAGATGCTTTGTAACGACTATCATCAATCAGTAAAGAAATAGAATTTTGGGTAGTATTCCATCGTGTATATGTACCACAGCTTCCCAATCCTCTCATCTGTGTTTGGGCATTTAGGTTGTTACAGGTCTTACCTATTGTAAAGAGTGCTGCTATAAACATAGGGGTGCAGGTATTCTTTTGAATCAGTGTATTTGTGTTTTTTGGGTATATTCCTAGGAGT
>JAGFMF010011568.1:4003694-4103345 GCA_019455555.1 Galemys pyrenaicus
GGGGAGGGTTGAGGGAAGATGGGAGCACGAGGGACTGAGGTGATGGTGCACTGGTGAGATGGTGATGGGGAATACATGGGGATTACAATTAATGGCAAAGAAATAGAATTTTGGCCAGTGTAGTTGAACCAGAACTTTAATGAATTTCAATGAATTTCAAAGCCCTGACCCACCAGACCACATTCTGGGTACCCATGAAACAGGAAAAAAATTGTGCTTCAGGCTTTTGTCATCTTTTCCTGACCTACCTCACAGCGTCTAGGATCCAAAACACAGTACAGGTCTTGCCCTTGAGGAGCGATGGCTGAAGTTTTTAGTAAAGTTCACACAGGAAATAATGTAAGTGCCCAATGACAGAGAATTGAATTAAGAAGATATGGTATATATGCACGATGGAATACCATTCAGCTATATATAAAAAAAAAGAACTCCTGCCATCTGTGACATCATGGATGGAATTGGAGGGGATTATGCTAAGTGAAATGAGTCAGAGGGGTAAAGACAAATACCAGATGATTTAACTCATATGTGGAATATAGAGAAACAAAACAAACAGAACTAAACCAAAACAACATCTAGAAATGACTGCAGAATTGAGGCCAATGTAGAAGGGGGTGGGCACCAAGTTTGAAGGGGGCACAAAGGAATGTGATAATGGCATATAGGTGCTCTAGGGTGAGTGGGGTGTGATGATGCACATCTGAGGAGGTGTGAACCTATCCTTCTGAATCATGTACAGTGATGTAAACCAATGTTACATCAAATAAATAAGTTAACATAGATGAAGCAATAGTAAATAGTATAAGCTAGTGCATTGTGGCACCCTGAGATTGAATTTAATGCCAGTGAGAGGGATTCGAGTAGCCTTCAGGGCTGAGCAGGGCTCAAAGTGGACTGGAGGCCTGGGAGACTTGAACTGGTGGTACTGCGTAAAGCCACAACCACACCGTATTTGTGATCAAGTATCATATCATGTAACTAAAATTAGCCCTCAGTGCAAGAAAGAATGGGAATGTAGCCATCTGAGTCCACCTACTCTTGGCATCTGGCCCTTCCTATGGAGGCTGACTAGAAAAACAAAAACCGAAAAAAACCCTGAGTGCTGTGTTCAGTTGTCTGTGGAGAAATGGCCCTACCCCTACGTGGCTACTCCCTCATTTGGAAAAGGCCCCCTCTGACTTCCAATTGGATTTTCTCAGTCCCTGTGCCTCAGCGCCACACATGAGATTGGATTCCAGCCCTGTTGTGCTGTTTCTCATGATTCTGTGCCACAGAGATGGAAGCTAATAGATAAAGTTAGCTTTTGTCAGTTTACTCCAGCAATTGGGGTAAAGTCATATGAAAACTGTTATCTATTGCCGCATAACAAAACATTCCAAAACCTGTAACTAAAGGCTCTAGTATTATTTCTCACAATTCTGTGGGATGCCTGGGGTCAGCTGGGTGGTAAGTCTGATGGTGTCTGGGGCTATGGTCACCTGAGACTTTATTGTGCTGGTACATCTAAGATGGCCCACTCCTGTGGCTAGCAGTTGCCACCGTAGTTCAGCTAAGCATACATGTGGCTGTGGTTTGTCCATGTGCCTTGGGTGTCTCAAAACATAGTAACTGGATTCAGAATATGATAAGAAAAAGAGGGAGAGGCCCAATGGGGAAGAAACAGAAAGTTAAACACAGAAAACTAGGCCTGGAATTGGTACAATATCACTGCCACCAGATACTGCTCATGTAGCAATTACAGGCCAGCCCAGACTCAAGCAGCAGGGAAATATATTCCATTTCTCAATGCAAAGAGTGACCTTTTAGAGTTATCTTCCACCCACCACTAAAACCTAATTATATCCTGTACATAAGGCAACATATGTAACCCAATCTGCACCCACACAGGTCCCATCCTCACAACCTTAGTCCTCTACACAGTCCTTGCTAAGGACCCCCACACCAGGCTCACTTCCAGTAGAAGTTAAACCAATATTCTCTGCTTCATGGTTCTGCTTTTAAAGTAGAACCCCTAGCCTGAGAAGGCAAATAAAAGAAGACAGAGCTAAGAACACAAGCCCACAAGAATGCAGGGCAACTACTGCAGAGGTGGGAAGGGGAGCACCACGGGGCAGCATCTACAGGCGGAGCAGCCCATGTCCATCACAACTGCACCATCCTCAGGGGTAGCCAAGACATCCCACATCACAGGTAACCAGAGAATAAGATGACCCAAGGGAGATTTGCTAGTTAGTTTACAAGTTCCTGTGGGCACTGTTTCCTTCTACAGCACTAGCAGCACCCAAGCAGCTACCATTCTGGGCGAGAGGGCAGAGATTACTGACAAAAGCATCCTCTATTCATTAAATATTTGGATTCACATTGCCAAATTGTCCCCTAGAAAGTTTTACAGTCCTTTCTTCTAGTGTATTCTCATATCAAGTGTCTAAAGACAAATACACTTAGGAATTTCCTTGAGAAGATATCTAGGCCCTCAATCTAGGCAGGCTGCCTTCCTTACATCTTCCTCTTCCTCCTTCCTTAAGAGGACTACTGAAGCCATCCATGACCTCCTGATACCAGATTTTATGGTGCTTTTCCTGTTTATATTTTCTCACTCACTTCTTCACTGTGGTGATTTTGGTTTTGACTCTTCCACCCTCCCCTGGCTAACCTTTCATTACCATTTCCATTCCTTCTCAGACTACTACATGAACTCTTCTTTCTCAGCCTATGTCTTCAGAAACTGTGCTCCGAAGTCTTTTTGTTATTTGCTCATTCTACAGCATCTCTCTGGAGAAATGTCTTGACTGTCACGTCACAGGTTAATACCCATGTGGTTATTGCTCACAAACACCTTCTTTTCAACATTGTGGTCCCTTCTAATCTTTAGAATGGCAACCTTAGTTACCAGTGGAAGATCTTTCTCTAGATGTCCTACAGGCATATCAAATACAACAAGTTCAAAACTGGACCTGCCATTTGGCTCTTCCCCTGCACTCCCTGTCTTAGTGAGTGCTGTTTACCCAGCTCTCTGAGCAGGGTAAATGGATGGCCTCCCTCCCCCAGCATGTGGTAACTGGGTACTATTGAATCTACCTCCCTAGTACTTTCTGTGGTTCTACTTCTCTTTCTCAGAATGGTGTACTAAGAAAAAGGACTACGTAAAGGACCCTTATAGCGATGGTACTATCTGTAACCAGTTAGAATGGAAGGCATAAACCGTCTTTTTTCCTACTGGCCAGGAGGGACAGAGCAGTTTACTTTCTCGAAGCTTATATCAACAACAGCTAAATCCAATTTGGGCCTGATGTTTCAAAAGCACCTCCCCAGCTTTGGTTTTCCTGATTTCCGGGTATATGTGTGCATTTTGGTGTCACTGGAAGGTTTCTCCTGCCATCTTCCTCTGGTTCTCTGAGGAATATAGAGTCAAAGGTACAGCATAAGGTATGTGGGAAATGTGTAATCCTTTTGTCATAAATAATGCTCTGACCTGTGGGTCATTCTCACCAAACAAGTCCCCAGGAGGCATGAGGAACCACAGATATTTAGCTTTGTGGAGAATGTATCTCAAAGGTAATCCTATTGTCTGAGTAGCCTATAGGAGCTTCCTGGAGCTGCTCCCCACTCTAGGTCTTTGAGACCATTCCATTTGGGGTAATATTTATTTATGTGTATGCTTTACAATTGTGTTTAAGATGCCAAATTCCATGACACAAAACAGGACTATGCCTTATTCATCTCAGCCTCTTTCTCCTCAGCACTTAGTATCTAACACACAGTAGTAAATCAATAATTATTGACTAAATTATTGATTGACTTTTGGTTGATAATAACTCATGTTTATTGAAAGCTTACTCTGTACCACATCCAGTTCAAAACACTTTATATGTATTAACTCCTAACATTAATTTATTAAACCCACATTAACAATGATGACATCCTGACTTTCTAGCTGAAGAAAGTGAAGTTTGGAAAAGTTAAGGTAACTTACTTGAGCATACGTAGGAAATTAGTGAAAAATCTAAAAGCTGAATGTAGTCAAAGTCCAGAATGCCAATTACTTATCACATGGCTTTCTTGGCTAAAGGTAGGTCAGGATCATATATCCGTATTCAGAAATGTTGGTGGTGATGGAAGTGGTAGTTGGTGGAAGGGATAGGGGTTCCAAAAGCCTTAGGTATCATGGGAACTTACCCACAGGGAAAGGAAACATGCAAACTGTATTCCTATAGGACACCTTGGTTTTAGGTTGGCCAAACCAGATCACCAGACTAAGGGAAGCAAGACTCCAGAGAGACAGCCTTTTTGATAATTAAACTTTGTGGGAACAAGGGAAGCTGAAGTCAATTCTTAATTAAGTCTATCTATTTCTGTCTTGGTGCCTCTTCTCTAAGTACTTTGCTGCCATTACATCTTCCCATTTGAACTTGGAGCTCTTTGAGGGTAGACACCTCACTTTAAGTACTATTTGTTTTTCATGACTAACTCACAGAAGGAGGCCCAACCTCACCCATGTGCTCTGACTTATTGACAGATTAGAATTTTATTCAAGTTGGAAAATAAAAAGCCCAGTGTTTTTCATCCAGCATTTTCAGGCTAGTGGTATCTTCTATGACAGATGCAGCGGCGAGAGTGGAACTGAATGCTTGAACAGCTGTTGTACATTATGTTTGGATACCTGGAATCAAATCTGGTTCCAGACAAAACAGAAAAGTTCTGACCTTCCCTGATAACAGAGATAACCCATGGACTAAATTCTCTTCAGAGTCCACATCCAGACCTGGTCTTTGCCAAAGCTGGGAGGTGGATAATCATCTCAAGTTGGTGAAAGAGGATCTACTTCCTCCCCCTCCATGCAAAGGATCAAGAAGGACCAGTGGCCAACCACTGGAAAATTTTTACCCATGTAGAAGATTTAGGAGTAGACTCAAGAGGAAACAGAAGATTTTGACAGCTCATTCTGAAAGCTGAGGTGAAGGCGTTTAAAGATTTACCTGCAGGGAACACTTAGTCTGTTCCAGTCACAAATGCCTCTCCAGAACCTCCTACTTCCTCATTCTTTTCCAGTGTAGCTTGACTTCCTCATCCACTTCAACTTCTGAATCCAAATTTCTGATTCTTTCTATTGTCTGCCTCCTTCCACATACTTAAATAATAGTTTCCTCCCTTCTTTAGGGTCCCTTGAAAACTCTTGAGCAAAGACTAAAAGAAAATTAGATCTAGACAGACTCAATCTCTCCTAACAGTTATAAGAAACAGAAATTCCCTGACAGTTAAAATCTGCTTAGGATAACAAAAGCAGGAAGAGGCCTTCGCTCTTCTGGTTCTGTAGAAAACAATGAGGATGGATAACCACTCTGCAATCTAAATTTCTCATTATTTGTGCTAAAGGTAAGGAGCTTTTAAAAATATATATTAATTTGTGATCGTTGGAAAGTTTTTTATTTTTTTCTCCTATGTCGTTTTATGACTCATTCAAGATAGCTTTGTGGTTCATCGGGCCCTTGAAACTAAAGACTGAAAGGATTAACAAAACCAAACAAATAGTACAGACTTTACAAATCTGAGACTAATCTATGAGACCAATTTGAGAGACTATTGCTCAGTTATTTCAGCTCCATTGTTTACATCCAAAGTAAGAACTAGCAAATGATTATATTGATTATATAAATGATTATAATGAGCCTTGCCCCCTGGGAAGCAGTTAAAGCCAGCACCTATTGGATTCCTTCTCAAAATAGAGATTCTCTCCACTCTGTTGGCTACACCCCGCTACTCTGTAGGGATAGAGTTGGGGCAGTCATATTTGTAGAATGAGGGACAGGAATGAACACCTGGTCCAAGGTGGGTTATTCAGGGTTTCCTTCCTATGATTTTGGGAGTGAAATCAGAAGAGAGAGTCAATGTTTCTTCAGGTTACTATAAACATAGGTTCAACTGGGAACCATGTTGTCTGATATGTGTGTTAGAGAAGCAGGAGTTGGTGTGGAGAGAGAGAAATGATTCACATTCAGAGGAAGGAGGGGAATTGTGGGAGGTGAGAAAACGAGCTTTCTGGTTTCCCCACAACTTTGTGACTCCAGTTCACATCTGCATTTCTACCCTTAGGTTCTGTGAAATACCCCTGTAGTTTAGCAACAAATTTCCCACCCTGGTTTGAATTGGTTTTTCTAACTTGCAACCAAAGTATTCTAATGAGTATAGGTGGGATTTTCCGTGTAGGTATATAATAAGAAAAAATTCACATATTAGACACAAAATTTGAATATAACCGTCCACTTGTAACAGAGGTACTAATGGCGATACAAATTAGCACTCCAATGCCCTTAGAAACCATTAATTTATAGATGTGAAAACTGAGGCCCAGGAAGGCTAAGTCTCTTGCCAAGGTCATTCTGTATCTGAACCAGGTCTCCAGACCCTAAATTCCTTTGCATAATAACCACTAACTGAGATGGAAGTATTATATTAGTTTAACATCCTGCATGTTCTTATCCCTATTTTTTTTGGATCAGGGTGTTTAGCGACCTTCCACTTATTCAACAAACATTTACTGAATACTTACCATTTTAAGGTAG
Source organism: Galemys pyrenaicus (assembly GCA_019455555.1). Classification (NCBI taxonomy): domain Eukaryota; kingdom Metazoa; phylum Chordata; class Mammalia; order Eulipotyphla; family Talpidae; genus Galemys; species Galemys pyrenaicus. The sequence continues at coordinate 4,010,255 of JAGFMF010011568.1, forward strand.
GCACTGTTTCCCAGGCCAGGAGAGGCAATGAGGAATAAATTCAGTTGATCCATTGAATATAGGTGAGTTTTCAAGACCTTTAAACCCAGAGTGTGTATACTGGGTACAGTGGGGCGGGAGTGCTCAATGGATGCTTGGGGTGTGTGAGCGGAGGTGAGATAAGACGAACTACTAGAGTGAAAGCAGACGGTGACTTTTTGATAGTGTCACCAGAATATAGCACCAGCACAGTAAGATGAGTGAGGGGTCTGATGAGTCACTGAAAGAGATAAACAGTGGAACAAGCAGCTACAACGCAGTAATTCTGCACAGAAAATTCTCCACACTCTATGCTCATTTCCTTGCCTGCCTTCCCCTCTAGCTAGAATGTGGTTCTTTAGGGTGAAGTAGTTTCATTTGTTTATTTATTCTCTGAATTCCCAGCATACATTAGAGTGTGCTGCGGATCCAGTCAAGGGAGCTTTTAGTCATGTTGAGAGGTTTGAAAACATGAGCAAAGCTTCTCCAGTGAGGTAATTTTTATGAATCTTGGCGAGGTAAGTTGGTCCTTGGTGGTGTCGGCCAGAAACAGATAGTTGGGTTTGACCAAGTGTAGGGAAATCTTTGCTTTGAAGATATCACAACATCCCTCCTCATGAAGACATCTCTCTTGTGATTGTAGAAATAGAGGAATGTGTCTGGGGGTGGGAATTGGAATTAAATCTTCAGGGCTAGGGAATGCAGAAATGGGAAGACGGAGCAGAAGCAGGACAATGGATCTCCATGGCCCCAGAGTCCTCTGAAGTCAGGGTTTTTAGGACTTGCCATTTAAAACTTTTTTTATTAAGAAGCACCACCATCCCCTTATCAATTATGAGGCCATTTATTGTCAAGAGCAGCCTATCTCTGTGTCCCGTAAGCAGTGAGATTTAAATTTTATTTCTTCAACAGATTTATTTCTTGGTAGTTCATTCATTTACCCATTTATTCATGTATCATTGACAGGTGTATCGTGGTGGAGTAGTTTAGGGGAGATTCAAAACAAAAATTCACATATGAGATTTACCATTAACAACTTATTAGTTCTGTGTGCAAAACTGTTAGGTTTTCTATCATTTTTAGCCATAACGATAACACCCAGAAACAAGTGGAAGTTAAAGATAAAACAAACTCTGGGCAGTTGCAGTGCTAACTCAATTGCAACAGGATTTAAATACCAGTCAATTAGCCTAGACCACATTTCCAAGGTCATGAGGAGTCCTAAAACCCTCTGGATAATAAGGTAAGTTTTTCATTAATCTATTTCTATTTTATGGTGCAGGAGATTGGTCGAAGCTGTCACAAATAATCACTGTTGAGAATGTTTAGTGAGAAGAAGAATGCTAAGATGATTTAGGTCTATCAAGGTCACCCCAGAAAGGGAAAGAATGTCCTTATCACAGCCTGACCAGTGGTGTTACCATTGGTCTTTGCCAAGTTGTACTGGAAGGGCTGGTCAGGGTTCCAATGTGCAATATTATATTTCCAATAAAAGTGTAAAAACAAACCTTTTTTATAAAACACATTGGCCACAGCACTGGGAAGTGACTACAAAGCCCAGTGCTGATTGAGAAAAGCTGAAAGCAGACACTGTAATTGATAAAGGAGATAAGTCAATCTGTGTCCTTTAAAGAATAATGAGTTCCATTTTTCATCAAAAAGATCTCGTTGTGCTGAAGAAACATTCTTTCAATAAATCTACTTAATGGTTTCCCCTCTAATGATATATAACATCGTGCTTTAGAACCAAGCATCTTAGCAGGGACTGCAGGCCACCCAGCATTTGCATTGCTAATTCAACCCCAAGGAAACCCAAATGGTTCCCAGGAAGCACTGCTATTCTAGGAAAGTATCTGAAGGCCTTCCTGGGCTCTTCAAGCAGGTAGACAGGATAGAATTTTAAATAAATATCCCATCACTAGAGTTGACATCCTATGCAAATTTACATCCCCTGCCCCCACACCTCTGTGGCAGGGTCAGGACTACATCAGTTCTGAGGGGTGACTTGAGTCAGGTGGTTCACAAGTTAAATGCTTCAGATACTTGGGTTGTGAGAACTGATTAGCTTTGTTTGTGCCCTGAGCTCATCACTCTCCCACAGCCCTGCCGGCCTGGTGGTGTTTGGTCCGGGGGCTGCGGGAGGTGGGCTATGTTTATTGCATTTGGTAAACTAAAGATCCATTTTCACCATCCTGCCTAAGGTTGGGCTGTCCGCTATCCTGTTCCCTGTTCCCATCTGAGGGCCTAAGTCTCAGGTGGCAAAGGCTGAGGGGAGAAAGGGCCTGCCCCCTTCTAAGGAAATGATTTAGGGCCCTCTGCACCCTGTGTCGGCAGCAGGACTTTTTGTTCAACTCAGCTTACCTTTGTGAGCCTCAACTTTACAAATGTGCTGTTATCACCACAAGGACCCATCTTTATGTAACAAAACCTATTTCCTCTAAGGGCACCCAGCCCTTCCCATACCAGCGGACTTCCCCACATGGGAATCATTAGAAACAAGCTTAGAGTTATTTCCTTATGTTGCTGTTTGTTTACTCTCCAGTCGCGTGTGAGTCAGTCACATCATGATTTGTGCCGGTTTTGCTTGTGAAATCTTACATAATTATATTCCTATTGTCGTGCCGGTCGAGCAGTTAGATCATATAATGTTTTCTCATTGCACAACGTTTGCGAATCAATGAGGAGAAAGCCTGAACAATGAGGTGACATTGGCTGGTCGGGAACTGGCTCCAGTCACCCGGGAGGCGGCTCCACAGTTTCGCAGATACGGCCTGTGGATCAGGCGCAGGGACCTTCTGTGAGCCGCTGTGCAGGATGACTAGGCCGGGTGGGGGCCTTCGGGATGGGTTTCACTGAGGTGCTTTGTAAGAGCTGAGAGTGAGGGAACGAAAGAACAACAATGACAACACTTCACACAGAAACCAACCAAATTTTTTACTGCATTTGCTACACGCTGGATTCCCACATGCTGGTCCAGGGTGGCTGGCTACACGCTGGCAAGACTTTTACGGCTCCTCCAACAGGCGGAAATTCCCTTCCTCACCATGTACATTATTTATTTTGATCCTACTCACCGTCTCCGCTCCAGAGGCAGTTATTAAAAACACTCATGGTGCACACAGCGAGTGGCTACGACACGCGGATGGGGTGGGCGGGACTTCCACAACAGGACGTGGAACCCGAAGACATGGTCTGTAGAGGCAAGACGCCTCTTTAGTGGTCAACAATATTAGGGAGCTCCGAATCCACAACGGCTTTTTTAAAAATTTTGCTATTAATTCTTGGAGTGTACCGGAGCTCGTCGTCCCTAACCTGATTTCATAGTTTTGATCAAATATCTGACCTGATTTAGAACCTGTGTGTTGGCGTACATCTTTGCGTAGTGCGCCTGGAAGTTACTCAACACGGATACAGGATGAAGATTATAAATATTTGCGTAAAAGAGAAATTGTGTGACTCTATATGAAGACAACAACCATCACATTCCACAGCACGTCATTGATTAATTTTTGAATCTTCAAGCATTATTTAAAACGAGAGAGAGAAGATAACTGAACACAAGCGCCACGACAAAACGATCATTAACAACAGAACCAAGCCCCACTTCTCTATGAATCATTTAAAATTTTTACCTCTGTTTCTAACACTTCTCATTAATTGTTATTTTAAGCTCCAGTAGCAGGATCAGATTTCTGCTGCCTTTGGGCAAATGAGTTATGGATCTGATCTCAGGTTCCAGGGGAAAGGCTCAAAGTTTTATTTTTCCCCAGTTGAATAAACAGTACTACGTATATTATCTCTTGTGTTAGAATAGTGTTGTCTTCACATAAGACTCAAATAATGATATTAGTCATTCATTTCCTTAAACACAGACACCCTCATGCGTGCTGACAGGTTTATAAGGATGCGGTGGCAGCCGCGGTTCTGGGAGCTGCTAGATGACCGACTTTGATTTCTTGCAGTCCTGAGCGATGGAGCCCGGGTGTGTCTGGTTATTGTCCGCTTTCTCTCCCAGATGCTGGGCTTGTCTGGAAGATTAATACATTAACAAGAGCTGAAGGTCCAGGGTTGCACGTCTTCAGACATGTTTATTAGCAGATGGCACACAGGATTCAAAGGTCACCACAAAAGTGACATTTTAAAGTGAAACAACAATATTTATGTTCAGATAGTCTACTGATGAGATCATGTGGAAATGTTTTTGATTAAATTAGCTTATAAATGGTTGCCAATCTATAGACAACTTAAAATGCCATGTCTGTTTACCAAATGTTTTCTTCTCACGCTTTCACCTTTAAAATATTAATGACTGAATGCTGTTTTGGAGGTATGCCTGTTTACCTGTGGGATCGATGTATCTGGTTAACTTCCTGGGTTATCTTTCTTTTCATTCTGAAAATATTATCTCCTGTGTGTGTTCTGAAATCTCACCTGCTGTTACTGCTTTGAAAGACTTTGGGTTCCACTATGCAAATACAATACTTTTGATTACTTTAGTATAAATTGGGTTATTGGAGAGACCTCAAATTCAGTCTCTTCGATAAGATCTGATGCTCAAATCTCATAAAAAAGCCATGAACTGGATCTCAGAAATGCTTATTTGAGCTGCACATTTGCCTTGGCTGCCTTGGGGACCCTAACTTCTGTGGCAACCTGGCTGTGTTTCATATAACAATGGGAGAAACAAAGGAAGGGGAGGAAGGGAGCCCCCTTCTCAGCTTCTTTTTTTTTCCCTCTCTCTTGTGCCCACAAGATATCAAGATTTTTACCTCAGATCATGGTTTAGCCAGGGAGTACTCGGCAATACAAAGTGAAAAACAATCTCTTATAAATTTTGCACATCTCTATAGTCAAGAACACGGACATACACATTTCCAACAAAGTGATGAAAATGCAGAAATAATTATCAGTATTAATAATATATCAGGATTAAAACATTCACTGGCATATTTTAAATGAATAGGGCGATATAGACTGCTTTCTTATCTATTTACATTTAATCGGATGATTTTATAAGGTATAGATGTTCTTGTCTTGATTTTTTTTCACATGGATACCTATGTCTTGTTTTTTTTTTTTTTTTTACAGATACAATATTACAAGTATAAGGATATGATAGAAGATTTACTCACTTTTCAAGAGAACCTTTTTCAATAGTCAGTGTCCCTTCCATTGGATCTAGTCCTTGTTCAGAAAATTGTTTCAAGGCACTTAAAGCTGCCTAAAAATAAAAACAAACACACAAATAAATAAGGAGATCTAGTCACTGACTTTAATGTAACAGATAGTTGTAGAAGAAATTTGAGCTATATAATTAACACTATCAAACACTATCATCTTCATTAGTATAAATATTTTTTGGATCATAAAATTACATTTGAAAGGTCATATCAGGGAGCAATGCATTAACTTTATTTCTTATATCTATTTATTTGTTTGTTTGTTTAGGGTGGTAGGGAGGCATCTCCCCAAGTCTCAGTTCATGTCCTCATCCTTTTGTAAAGTCACCATGTTTTATTTGCAAATGGATCCCATCATGCTTTGATGATGACTTTGCAGAATTTCTTTTCACATTGCTCAAACTAACCATTCTCTTCCTACAGATGTGTGAATATCAGAGTTTTCCATCTGGGTACTCTTTCCAAAGTTAGTATTCAATTTCAGTAATGTTTAATCCCCACCAGGTCACAGCAATGGTCCCTAACCACACATGCATACCGAGGGAACGGCATGATGGTATCCTGTGAGGAGAGAGAAAACACTCCACTCTAAGCTCCTAGGGGCTCTGGGGAGGCAGGCCAGGCCACAGCAAAGCCTCCCAAGGTGTTGATATGCCTGGGGTGCGTGGGATGCTGAAGGGTGTTGACAGGCTGGTGGAGCCTCACTGGATAGCTGGGAGGCACGAAAAATGCGCTGCTGATAAGATCTACATAACTTGTTGACACTCTTGTGCATGTTCCAAATTGTTATTTCTCAGAATAAGAATTTGGTTTTTCTCCCCTCCTCCACACCCGCTAGTTTTGAGCATGGTCAGAAGGGCTTAGTTGAGTCTGAGGTAGGTGCGAGCAGTCAGGGTTGTTTGAATCCTGGAGATCCTGCTGGGTCACACTTTGGGCATCTGTATCTTCTCAACTGCCTTTTGAACGAGTTAACTTTTGCAGTTTCCCAGATTTTTATCTATCCATGGCTCTTGGCTTGAGTGCAGGATCCCTTTTGAATTTTTTCACTTGTAACATTTTTTGGTTTTGATATTTTAGTTAACGGACCTTATTTTTTTGAGCTGTTTTAAGTTTGCAGAAAAATAAAGCAGGTAAAAGAGTTCCCACACTCCCTCCCCTCCCCCACATCATACCTCTCTCTATAGAGTCCCCCATTATTGGCATCCTGCAGTAGTGTGGTTTCTTTGCTATAGCTCATGAGCCAATACTAACACATCATCATTAATTAAAATTCACAGTTTACATTAGAGTTTACTCTTTGTGCTGTATATTTTATGAGTTTTGACAAATGCATCGTACCTTAACCACCACTACAATATACACAATGATTTCACTGCCTAAAATTCTCATATTTCACCTGTTTATCACTCTTTCTTATTCTTCAAAGCCCCTGGAAACCACCGGTCTTTTTACTTTCTATATAGTTTTGCCTTTTCCATAATGTCACATGATTGGAATAACGTAGTAAGTAGCCTTTCAAACTGGCTTCACTTCATGGCTTGATAGCTCATCTCTCATCACTGAAAATATTTCATCATATGGTTGAATGTACCACTGTCTTTTAATCCATCCACCTGTGAGGGACAGTTTGGTTGCTTCCAGTTTTTGGTGGTTATAAATAAAGCTGCTATAAATGCCCTAAGCAGATTCTTGTGTAATAATATTTTCTCCCTTCCCCTGGGTTTTTCAGTTATTTAAATCACAACTCCTGTATTCATCCCAAAGTAACAATATATTCTTTTCTTTAGACAATCACTTTCTCTCAACCCTTACCATTGGTCTCCCCAGTAGGGACTGAATGCTCAGTCATGTCTGCAGTCTTAGCCTGGGGGTGCTCGTTGGGGGAAGACCTCGCACCGGCTCTCTGTTTGCACCATCATCTTTCTGAACCTGGGGTCATGCAGGGATGCCACTGGCCCATGTTCATACACACAGCAGCTGTCACGGGCATGGTGGCAGGTTAGCATTGACCTCAGCTGGGTAAGAGCAGTGGGGCTATGTCATTAGGGTACAGTTATAGGCTAAATTTTATCCCACCAAGTCATGTGTTTAAGTCCTAACACCCCAATATCAGAATGTGATGTCACTTGGAAACAGGGTGACAACAGGGTGCAACTAATTAAAATAAAGTCATACTAGAGTAAGGTAGGTCCCTAATCCAATATGATCAAGTCTTTATATAAAGGGGGAAATTTGGACACAAACATGCACACAGGGAGAACACTATGTGAGGAGAAAGGCAGAGGTTGGACTAATGTGACAGAAGTCAAGAAATGCCAGAGTGCCAGAATGTAGGAGAGAGGCATGGAACAGACCCCATGACCCACAGAAGGAAATTAGCCTACCTTGTTCATGGACTTCTAGCTTCCAGAACTATGAAATAATAAATTCTGTTGACTAAATCACTCAGTTTGTGATACAGCACGCTATTATTACAGCAACCCTAACAAACTAATAGAGACATCATAATTCTTTAAGGATAGTAACTTCTATCTCTGATAATTTCTTTAATTATCCTTTGTGGTTAAATTTTTTTCATTACAGAAAAATCTTAACACAGGCAAAACAAGAATGTGAAAATATCCACAATCCATTCACCACAATTGGTGTCTGTCTTCTTCCCTCCCCTTCCTCTAACATATTTTCACCTGGATCGTATTTTAACATTGTTTTGTAATCTGCTCTTTTCAGTGAATGTGAACAACAAGCATCTTCCATCTCAACGGGAAAACACCAGGAGCTTCAGTTTCCGTGACTCACAGTATCCCGTGGACTTCACGTACCTCCTGTATCGGGCCAGTCCTACTACTGGACATTTAGGCTGTTTCCCACTTTTAAGCTGTTAACATGCCAGCACTGCACCAAGGTTCCTGAGAGGTAAATCTCTGACTACCACCTCAATCATTTTCTGATGACAAATTCCTAGAGATTGAATCTCTGGGCCAAAGATCACACATGTTTTGAAAGCTCTGGCCGTGAGTGCTCCTCTCCCTTGCAGAGGTTCTGCTCAGGCTAGCAGTGTGAGGAGTGTCTGCTTCCCCAGGTGCTTTGGGATTGCCTCTCAGAACCACTTCGTGGGTTTTTTTTGAGCAGACCAGTTTTGTCATTTTCTATGGCCCCACCTTATTTTTAATTTGTCTGTCCTGATCAGTGGCCCTATTCATGGGTCTTGGTTTTCAGTGGAATTTGGATGCTTTCAAAAGTTAAATTCCCCCTTTTCCAAAAGATCCACATGTGGATAATTCTCTTCCCCCCAAAGAAGAAATTTACAGAGGGATCTGACTCTCATTTAGACTCAACTAGGTGGCTTCTGAGGTGCTTCCAGGTTCTGAAATGCTGAGGTGGCTGGGCAGCCTTCCCAGGTGACTATGCTGAGAACAGTCCTGTGGGCGTGTGCATTCTTGTGGGCTTGTTATGTGAACCTGAGCTGGAGGCCCACGTCATATGTGTGCACAGAGCTAAGAGCCAGGCTTTAGCTGCTGAGCTCTAAAGACCAGTCCACGCTCATCTTTCCAGATCGTCTAACTTCATAGGCTGGGCTAATGATCTTACAGTTCTTTGTATAGTCAACAGTTTCAGACAAATGAATAACTCTTTTGCTCTAATCCATTAATATGTGAATTACTGGCCAGAATGTTGCTTTCATCAATCGCTTCCCAAATGGACTATTACAGAAGGCTGCTCAGTGCCCAGAAATTTAAATTTGCAATGTGATATTGCTGAAATGAGACTCCTGAGAGCCCCAGGGCTTCTTGGTCCTATTTTATTCCCCAATACAGCCAAAATGACCTACCAAAAACTTTTTACTTAAAAATATCATTTATAGGCTAATTGTAGCCCATTTTACTAGTTGCTTTTGGAATACTTAGACCCTAAGGTAGCCTGAAGACCAGGAATCAAATGATTTGCCTCATCAAGTCAGGATCCAGTAAACCTGTTCTCTTCCACCTGAAGGAGCTACACGTATAGGAGAAAACCTGGCTCAGGGAGCAGGTTCAGTGTTTCAGCTCTAGCAAAATCTCCTCGGTGACTTTATCAACATGTCAGGCATATCCCCATGTACTATAAAAATGACTGTCATCACCCAAAGAACGTCCCACAGACTGGAATGGCGGTGTGCTCTTTCACTCGATGCCATGAGCAGATTTTCAGAATTCTTCAAGGCTGCTTCCCTCCAAAGGTATGCTTCAAGGCTTCCAAGTAACATTCCCTAATCTCTCTGATGAGATAATTCAACCCACATCTTATTGATAACCCTGAATACAATCACTTATAAATATGAGAAGACTTACGAAAGGCAATGAAGGTGATTTATCTTCTCTGTAAACAGTGAGAGCTACCACTTGATGAGCTTCGCTCTGCACCTGTCATGAGATCCGGCCCTATAGCTGCCTGACCTCAGGGGTTACCACAGGTGGTCCTACCCGAAAGGAATTCAGTAACCTGCTGGAGCTCACACAGCAAGTAAATGGCAGAGATTTGAACACAGACTACACGCTAGATCGATCACATTCCACTTTTTCCTCCAAACTTTGTTCACAATCAGCTTACCCAACTTCAGCACAGCTCCTTTCAGAACCATCATTTAAAAATTGCTCTTATTATCTCTTCCATACTCATCCTGTTCATTATTTCCACAATTACTTGAGGTAAAAGCTTATAAAATAACATTCTTGTTGTTTTATGAGGAAACGTGGAGTCCACATGGTCAGTTACTAGTCTCCAGCCTTTTGCCATTTGGGATTGACTTCTGGAGCTTCATTGAGCGCTTCTGTAATACACACAGTTTTGACTAAAACTAAATTACTCTAGTAGATTTTTGTCACGTAGAGTTACCAAGTGACCACGAACACAGTGACTATATTCTCCATCTTAGCATTCTGGGGGCACTGAGTCTTGCTCACTCAAGTTTATTTCTTACCTCTTGAGGTTGCTAATAGGAGGGAGAAACAAAAGTGAGCATTTGAGTGAGAAGGTGGGAGGAAAGGGACCCCAGTGAAAAGAGGAGCTGGGATGGCAAAGGTGAAATGGACAGAGAAAGAGGTGAAGTATTTGGCTGTGATTTATAGAGAGTGATAAGCCAGATGTGCTAGCAAAGCAGAGATGGCAGGAGCTGATGACCTTACAGGTACCTGCCTACCTGTGACTCTTCTTACAGGTAACTAGGTAGCTTATCCAGCTGCTTCCTCCCACCCTCACCCCAAATTCATCACCCTCTCCTACTTTCCCAGAAAAGACACTTTACATATTAAAAAATTCCATGACATAAGATGTGTTTGCTTCATGTTATACAGTAAATTGTCCACAATAAGATTAAGCAGCAGTGCCCAAAAAAGCAACATTACATTTAGCAAGATCCAATTATTATTGATTTTTCCAAGGAGCAATGTATAATGGAGTGACTTTGGGAACAAATATTAAAATTTAACAGTCCACAAAAATGTTTTATTATGCAGTATCTCCAACTCTTGTCTAGAGGATGGTAAAATCAACAAAATCCCCATGTTTAAATGACTCGAGCTAAATAAATGGCTATTTGCTAGACGCCAGCTGCTTAAAAAAAATTTTTAAGAACATATTATAAATAAGCTTCATGATATTAAAGGACACAATTTGGAGTGAGGGAAAAAAAATCAAATAACTTTCATGTGGGGAGATTTATTTGAAGTCTGATTACCAACCAGGTTTTACATTGTCCATTGCTGAGAGGTAAATAGATAACAAGATGTTCAGCTGCTACTGTCTGCAGCTCGCCCTTTCAACATGGGCAATTTGCTGTGTGATAAATGTAAACTAATCTTGGGGAGTCGTGGGAAGGCAGTGAATCTGGGTTCCTTAATGAGGAACATCCTGAATGATGCTTAAACCCAAGTTGTGTAACTTCCCACACTATGTGGATTTGAGAATTTCAAAGATACACTAACATAAGTACCCAGAACTCTCCATACAGCTTTGACCACAAACAAATAGACCACTAAATGATTTCATCTCCAAGGTCAGAAAATGTTTTCCTGTCAAATCAAAACAAATTCACTCAGCATCCATTTGTATGTTACCACAGCCTACCAACTGGAATCTTATTTAACTTCATGACAATTTATGTGTGCTGGATTTTGTTTTTTCCTTTAAGTATATTCAAGACAATACAACTAGCCTCATTTAAAAGGAGACAAATTAAAGAAGTATTTTAAAGAAGTGGATGACGTTTTCTTTTTTTGTTCCTGTCTTTTCGGCTCAACACTCATATCCATTTGTGTATGTGTATCCCTCAGAGCGGAGCATCTGTGTAGATACATTGAAATATTTTTGTCCCCAAAAGATTTTACAACTGTTTTGCGAGTAAAGCCCACAGGTTCTAGAACAGATGTTGCTACCATTTCATGTCTTGCTTGTTTTGTGCGTAGTTATAGCAATGTTAGAAACTTGATGCCAGTAAGATACTTTCCATGACTACTAGTTGTTCTTGCTGTGTGTGCCCCTGTGCACACGTGTCTGCATGTCCACAGAATGGAGGTGGGTTTTCCAGTCATTTTTGTGACTTCCAACTTTCCTTTTGTCAATTAGCCATTAGCAATTTGTGTTGAAACCAATGCATAATCTCCCTGCTTCCTTCTTCTGGGTTTAAATAGCTTATGATGACAATGTCACGGCATTAAAGTCATACTCAAGAAACAACGATGGTCTTCATTAGCAAAATGTAAATTTTTAATCATCCCTTTATGACGTGCAGTTCTTTTAGGAGTCTTTGAACACAATGCCCAATGGGTTCTTTTATTTCTTTTTTTCCATTCCTCACTTTTCCCACTGATTTTATATCCTGAATCCCAGAACCAGACAGGTTGTTCCCATTAAAGTCCATGGTAACCACACATGTCCGAATGTGGCCTTCATTTTTTAAGTCAGTCTTCAAGGTTTGTTTTGCTTTGCTTTTTCCCCCTAAAGTGCTTGCTCATGTGAACTTTTCCTCAGAACAGATCTTACTGCTAGATTCATTTCGGAATCACACAGTGGCCATGCATGCAGCTCATTAAATCCGTCTCCTTCGATGAGACTTCAAATGTGAAAGTCACCATTTGTAGTCAAGGAGTCTCCTGACTTGTCGTTTCAACAATCTCTTATACTGATTCTAGTAAATGGTTCAGGTGACTGAAAAACCAGAAGGTTCTTCAATAAGTTTAAAGGCCCACTGCCCAAAGACTGTGGATTTTAATATTTCTAAGTTATAATTTTCTTGCTTTACAAGGTCTATAACTGAACGTCAGGTTTCTCTTCATATAAAAGAAATCAAAAGAAGAAATTTGTATTTCTAAATCTGATCACATTATGATAGCATCATCAGTTGATTATATTTCAGTTGAATCAATGATAGAATTTTAAAAATAAAATGAAAAAGTCTCACCCTGAGCTTTAATTAAACCATTTGCTGCCTGCTTTCTAACAATTTCATTATACCCCATCCTTTCCATTTATGCTTCCACAATCCTGTGGCTTCAGGTAATTTCCATAAAATTGGTACTTTATGGAATGGCTTACTGTTAGAACAAAAGGATGTCAGCTTGCTAAGGTGATGGCTACTCTTTGTGAAAAGGCGGAGGAGGGGCAGGAGACATTAAGATTAGACATAATACAGTCAACTAAAAGAAAGAACAGGAATACGGACTATAGAATTTGGGGGAATAAGTACAAAATTGGACATTTAAACTACATATTTAGCAATCATCTTTATCTCTTCAGTCAGGTTCTTGAAATGGGTAATCCATGTAACTGCCAACCTTGACAACAATACGTAGTCAAATTTAAAGCAGGATTACTGTGTTAAGGGATGTCTTCAATGTGTTTAGAACAAACTCGAGCTGTAGCATCCACGCTGCCATGCTTTCCTCCAATCATGTTGTTTTACCAACATCATTTCTTTAAAAATCTGTCCTTTATTTGTTAATATTTTGTTCTTTATTTTTGAGTCAACAAAAAAAATCCCCCCTGTAATGGCATTGACTAAAACATGTCATGGCATGATGGTTCAGTGGTGGAATTCTCACCAGCCAAAATATAAAGTCTGACACAAAGGTGAGTCCCCCTGAATGACACTGCATCACTGTCTGTGTTGGGTGGGAAAATGACCCTAAAGGTTTATTATGTCCCAATCCCCGGAATCTGAATGTTACCTCAATGACAAAAGTGACTTTGCAGATGGGAATGAGTTATGAATACTGATATGGGGACATTACCCTGGACTATTCATGTAGGTCCAATCTAATCACACAAATTCAGAAAACCAGAGACCCTTCCCTGGCTTTGGTCAGAGAGAAAAATGATACTGGCAAAAATGGTCAGAAGAAATGCAACACTTTTGGTTTTGAAGATGGAGAAAGGGGGACACACACTAAGGATGTGGGTGGTCTCTAAGGGTTGCAAAGACAAAGAAACCAATTTGCTCCTACAGCCTCCAAAAGGAACTGCTGAAACCTTAATTTTAGCCTCCTGTTTGACTTCTGACTTACAGAACTTTAAGACAATGTATTTGTGTTGTGTTAACCACTAAATCTGTTAATTTGAAGAGTATGGCACTTAGAGTCTGTTAGGCCTCGATTAAAATACCAGTTCTACTGCAGACATGCTGTGTGTCTTTATGCAAGTTATTTTATCTCTGAGTCTGTTTTTCATTGTCTATAAATTGGAGACCACAAAATCAACGGGCATTGGATTGTTTTGAGGGGTTAATGCCTGAACCAGTGGTATTTGATAAACAAGGGTTTTTATTACAATCCAACTTTATACTTAATACTCTATCTCCAGGTTAATTTTATCCAGCTTCCTAAATATTGTAATTTTTTTTGACACTTTGCTCACTGATCTTTTTTCCTAAGTGAGCTCTATCATTATGTCTCTCCATTAGTCAAAAATCATTAACTACCCCGTCTTAGCATAAACTCGGTATCCTTGGCCTGGTGTTCTCCATTGGCTGGTCCTGTCCTACTTCACAATCCCATTAACTGCAATTCTGCCACAGCGTGTTTCCCGCTGTAATACACCATGCAGAATATGATCCCTAAACAGCAGACCAGTCACTAGCCTTGGGAACACTTGGCACAGGGATTGGTGTTATTGACAACTTCTCCAGCCAGTCAGCTTGGAAACACATCAACAATTAAGAAGTCCTGGCCCTGTGGATCTTCCACTCTGGTCAGACCTGTCTACCTCCAGGCTGCTGGAGATATCTGAGTTTTCATTCCTCCACACTTCTGCTCCTGCACTCTTTTCAACTAAGAGAGATGGACTTCCACGCTTCTCAGCCTTTCTCCTACCTGCACACTTCTAAAAGCCCTAGCCACTGTCTCCTTGAACAGTGAGACTTTTCTGACTTGTTCACTCGCTGCCTCCCAGGTAGTTGGCCAGGTCATGGCCGGTGGAGCCCATTTCCTCTTTGAAATCATCACATTGAATTTATAGGACATCTTCAAGGAATATTCCTTGATAGCTATTCCATCAGTAGCCACCTGAAGCTCCTCAAACAGACAAGTGCTTGTAGACTCGCTTCTGATGTCTTCTATTTTCAGAGCATCATGTCTTCACTTGTTCTCTCCTGTAAAGGGCATCTCTAGAGTTTCTCTATGCAGAGGCGCTGTATCCCTCTCTTGCAGACTCTGGCCAATACACCATGGGATGGACAATCCCAGGACACACAACCTAAAACAGATGGGCCTGAGAGGAGCTTCTGCCCAAGGAGAGCCTGGTACTGCAGGACAATTGTGGCTGAATTCAGCCTCGGAAGCCCTTCATCCAGTCCCACTGCTCTGAGCGTCCATTTGCTATTTCTTGATCCTTTGAGTTTACTCCAGAGAGAATGTGACACATTGCTACTGAATGTGGGTATACACTGCTCTGTCTAGAAATTCCATTTGAGTACATGATTGACATGGTTGAGAAAAATCTTACCTAACTATTATTAAATAATTTTTGTTGCACTTAAGAGTTTATGTATATGACTAAGCAATATAACCTATAAAGTTTTGTTTAATTCTGAACCTTTAGTTATATTGAAATAGAGTCCTAGGTGGGAAAAGCAGGTGGCTTGCAGGCCTGATGATACTCTCAAAGGGTGAGGTAAATCAGAAGTCTGATTGGTGGTCATCCTAGTGACTGAACTGCATCAGGGAGGGGATCAGAAAGGACCTTCATCTCCATCCTGAATCTCTCCTAGCTCCTTATACAGATATATGCATATATAATACATAGGTAATTATTACTGTTATATATTATATATAACATGCAATATATTACATATCATATATGATTTTATATATGTAATATATAATGTACTATATATAACAGGCCTGGACCAGGTCCACATCTAACTCTGATCTCTACAATGCCACAAGTAGGCTGGAGTCTCATCCCCAGTGAAAGAGGAGGCCATATTCCTGATCAACACACCCAACACCCAGCAAGCACTCTTTTTGATTTTAGAATAAAACCCCAATTTCTAACATGGTCCCCAAAGCCCTATGTGACCCCCCTCACCCATAGCTCCAGGATCATCGCCTACCTCATTGCCCCATTCCCAAAGACCCACAGTCACACTGGCCTATTTGCTCTTAGTAGAACATCCTGCACTCGGTGTGAAGGATGTTCATATTCTTTCCCCTAGACTCTTCTGTCAATTTTTCTCAAGGCTCACTCCTTACTTCCTCCACTTCCCTATTCAAATCACCCCTCCTGAAGCTGTGGTACATATACATGATGGAATACTATTCAGCAATCAAAAAAGAAAAACTAGACTCATTCATGGGAACATGGATGGAACTGGAAGGGATTATGCTCAGCGAAATAAGTCAGAAGGCAAAAGAAAAATACCAGATGGTTCCTCCCCTAGGAGGAATATAAGGGAACCAAATAAGGATCAAGGAAAGGAATAAGAACAATAATAATAATAATGATAACAATAAAGACAGAAAAACCAAAAATGAAAAGACAAGGACAAATTGGGGACACTTGATGAGGAGGGGGGAAGGGGAGGGGTGAGGGCAGACGGGAGCACGGGGGACT
Organism: Galemys pyrenaicus; assembly: GCA_019455555.1. Taxonomy (NCBI): domain Eukaryota; kingdom Metazoa; phylum Chordata; class Mammalia; order Eulipotyphla; family Talpidae; genus Galemys; species Galemys pyrenaicus. The sequence continues at coordinate 4,026,538 of JAGFMF010011568.1, forward strand.
GAGGTGATGATGCACTGATGAAATGGTGATGGGGAATACATGGGGATTACAACTGATGTCAAATATATATAAATAAAAAAGGAAAAAAAATATAAATAAATAAATAATAATAATGATATAAAAAACACAAATCACCCCTCTTAACCCCTGACCTTAAACAAGCTGTACCACCTACTCCTACCTGACATTCTTGAGTCTCCTCACATTGCCTAATTTTTAGTACTTGTGTTTCCTAAATTTTATTTTATGTTTAACCATATCCTTGTTTATTGTCTGTCTCCCATTAGAAGATAAGATCCAGGAGGGCAAAAATTTGTCATTTGGTTTATTGCTAAATAAAGTTATTTTATCAATGACAAGTCTATGTTCTGAGAAATGCATCCTTAGGCAGTTTTATCACTGTATGAATGTCACTGAACTCAAACTACACAAATCTATACGCTATAGGAAACTATGCACCTTCTTGTGGAATAGCCTAGGGGGTCCACAGTCCTGTATGCAGTCATTGCTGACAAACCATCATTAAGTGATGCATGACTAGATCAGCATGTAGAATAGTAGATGCTCAACACATACATATTGGCTTAAAGTCTGAAAAAAGGAATGAATGGATAAAACCAATAACTATGTTCAATTATATCTACCACCCCATTACTAATAACAACAGCATTATTAACTCTCAGAAGTTCCTTATGGAAGTAGGGAGTAGATCATTTCCCTTATTATTAAAATTCAGAAATAACCACTCCTTCAATGTTTAAAGATCAATTATTCAGCTTGAGTCCGTATCAACTAAATATTGGTCTGTCAAATGAAAAAAGTTAAATATCATGATCCATCTCCAACCAGATGTTCTCATACATTGTAAGCTTATTCTATGCCAATTATACTGCTGCAACTTTGCAAGAAACTCTATTAGAATTAACTTCAATCTTTTATTAGAAAGCACTTTAAAAAAATAATAACGAAATGCAAAGCACTGTGAAGTCAAGAAGTAAATTACACCTTTTTCTATTTATAACTGAAAGGCCAACACATCACAAATAATATCACACTTGTTTTTTGTCATTTTTAGAAACTTCATTAGAAGTCATTTTTAAAGTATATGGTTAAATAGCCATCTCAGAGGGAATACTAGTACCCTGTTTTAGAAAATCAGGTCTTCATTAATATAATTAAACTGCTTCATTGATGTAATCAAACATAAAGATTTACATTGTGTAGAAATAATTATGATCACAAGTGGCCCCCCTCCCCCTACCTCCACCCTCAAATAAGAAGAAATGTAATACACTTTTGGGGATATGGTTTAAGTCTGCCAAATACTTTAGTAAAGATTCTCCTAAATCGTTTCAAGAAACTGCTGGGACTCTAAAAGGGTTGACACATTCTAATATATTCAAATACAGTTTTTTTCTAATTGCTTGGCTGTAGATGAAGATGTAAGGCTGTAAGTATAAGAATTTATGTGATGCTCAGTGATGGAATCCTAATCCATTTTAAGCTGTAAGCATGACAACTGGCAGTTCCTAACGTATGTTCAGACACAGATTTTTTTTTTGCCTGAGGCTACATTCCCTTTCAAAAGCAGGATATTTTTCTTTCTTTTTTTTTTTTTTGCTTTCTAAAGATACCACGTTAAACTCCACTCTTAAGGTTAGTCTTTTAAAAAGGCACAATAGATGGGAGAATGAGCCTGTGATAGATTTACAAATTTGGAGCAAAATGTAACATGAAGCATTCCAATATGCAATTTCAAATCAAAACCTTCGCTTGGGCAACAGACATTATATCAACCAACAGCATTCTTTAAAAATGCCTGACATTCAATTGGATAGAATTATATATTGAAATAGATTGTAGGCATATTGCAAATGTTTTCCCTCTAGCATCTGGTAGTATCAAAGCCCAGGATGAAGAGTGGGTACCCATGCCAGAATTTAAAAGCTGCCTTTTGGATAAATGTGTGGAAAGGATATGAATTAAGTTATCAAAAGGTCAGAAGAATTTGCTTAAAGAGCGGCAGTGGGGAGGAGATGTGGAGGGGGAAAAGAAGGGTGCTAAAAGCACTAAACTATTTGGAATGTGATATTGAGCAAATTTAAGCGCTTTGTATAGCTAGTATTGCTAGCCGAATAAGGGTAACATAATATTTCAAAGGAACAAAGTTAATGAATCAGTGAAACAACCGGACAATACTAATCTGTAAATGTATAGTTGTACTTATAGGATCTAAGATGCAATGTAGGCTGAGCCCCAAGGGAAATCAGGCACCTCCTCTATGAAATCTTTCTACACCTGGAAAAGAGTAATGACTTGTGATTTCTGTGCCCTTTCTTTTGTTCAAGGCAACTGCTAAATAGACACCCCAGAATCCCAGTGTTCATGGTAGGTCCAACTGGAGATTCCTGGGCAGTGGAACCTGATCAATCAGGGCCTCAGACTCTTTCCATCTTATTACTCTGCCCTTCTCTAGGCTAATACTTTGGTCTTCTCCCTTTAGCCAGTGGAAGTGAAAATAAAATGGAAAATTACACATACAAGGATTTTATGAATGAGGACTAAAACCTTAACACTCCATTGTCCAGAACACAGTGACATGACTTCACCCATCTCTGTGACTACACCCAAGGCCCAGTTAAGTAATCAAGACCAGCTGTGAACTGAGGTGAAGAGGAAGCAGGTGTGATGAGTAATCAGTATCTACCACAAGTGGTACCAACGTGCTGAGGTGTCTGTACACACTCTCCTCATGTTAAACTGCAAGTCCTGAGAACACAGGGAGTTGGGCCTTATTTGTTTCAGTACCGGTACCAACATTGGCATGGGGTTAATGCCCTATTGTAGTTATGGGTGTGGGTTGCCTGGCTCACAGACCCCAGCAGAGTAATCTGTAAGTATTAAGAATGGTAGTCAACACTGGAACCTTGCCAAGAAATGTATCTCTCCCTTTCTCAAAATAACCTCTTTGTGAAGACTTTTACAAGGGCACAATGATGATGTGCTGACAATGGATAAGGGTCACCTACTTTATTAATTCTCATTGTGATTTTTTGTAAGAAATCTTCACAAGAAAGTTCTCACATCATTCACCTCTTGGGAGGTCCTCTGATAGGGGAGAGAAAGGTTGAATTCTTGAAATGTAAAACACTGTTTCTAGTCCTTGGATTTCTAGTGAATTCCAACCTCAAGAATAAACTAAAATCTTCACTAGGGATAAACCAGACATTTTTTTTTTAATCAATTGAAAAAGAAGTCAGGGCCTCCCTGGTGGCACAGTGGGTTGAGCAGCACATTGTGAAGCAAAGCACAGTCACTGCAGCACGAGTTCGATCCCTGCCACTGGCCAGGGAGGGGACCCAATGTGCAGCAGACCTCTCCTGCCTTGCCCGCTGCTGCCCTCGGCACTGTGTTTCAGTTGGTCTGCCTGTTCTGCTCCCCGCTCTCTGTGGTAAATCCTCTCACCTCCCTGACTCTGGCCTGTGCCCCAGCTCTTGTATGCATAAATAAATAAATCTTTAAAAAAAAAAAGAAAAAGAAATCAGATGTTACAGGTGATAAGCAAGACAACAGAACTTGATAAAAATCTAGAACCTTGTCCTTCTTATCTCTATTTTGTTTACTCAGCAGAAATAGCTCCTGTATGAACATTCAGGGACAACAAAGGAAGGGGTTTATGTGGAGTTTGCAACACACTCTATAATCATTCTGGAATAAGATGAATCCTAGGGAAGAAACTGAGGCAGCATAAAGTCATACTTTTTTTTTTAAACTGATAAGCTGGACATCATTAAAAGTTAAACATTTTACTTCAAGACTGACCCTGAAAGAGGTTGAAAAGACAAGTTATAGACTGGGAGAAAATATTTTCAGGCCATATATATGACAGAGGGCTAGTATGTAGAAAATGTAAAAATCTCTGAAAATATAACAGTAAAAAACTAACAATCCAATTAAAAGGTGAGCAAAGAACATAGAGATAATTCACCAAGGGGATTGGATGGCAAATAAACACATGGAAAGACATTCATTACAAAAACAATGCTATCATTACAAACCTATTTAAATAGCAAAAATAAACTATAGTAACAACACCAAATGCTAGAAAGGATGCAGAGAAAATGGATCTCATACATTTGTGATAGGAATATAAGAATATCAGCTACTATGGATAACTGTTTGGCAGTTTCACAAAAAACTAAATATAAACCTACCACACAACCCAGCAACACTCTTGGGCATTTATGCCAGAGAAAGGCAAACTGATGCCCATACATAAACCTATATACAAATGTTCATAGGAGTTTTATCTGTAATATTAAAAAAACTGGAGATAACCAAAATAGTCCACGATAGATGAAATATTAAACAAACTGTGTTACTACTAGTCAACAATAAACAGGAATGAACACAACAGTTTGGATGAATATCAAGAGCATTAGGCTAAGTGAAAAAAAGCCCATCATAAAAGGTAATTTACTATCTATTCCATTTTCATCATATTTTCCAAGTGACAAAAGTGTAGAGATGGAGAACACATTGCTAGTTTCCAAGGGCTAATGATAAAGGATCAGGAAGAGGGTGAGACTATAGAAGGATAGCACAAGGGAGATTTTTTTTGTTGCTTGAAGGTTGTGTGACTTGATTGCAGTGATATTTATACAAAATTACACATGTGGGAACATTAAACCAACTACGAAGTTCTGCTTTGGTAAATAAAATGAAACCACTGGGAGAAAGTGGGTACAACACAGATACGACATTTCTGAACCATTTTTGCAACCTCCTGTGAATCTATGATTATTTCAAAATAAAAATTTAGAATAAAATTAGAATGATAGATTTTGGAAAATTTGTAATTTTAACTTAAAAATTAATTCATTCTCTTTCTAACAATTTTGAAAAATACTCAAATATTGAGTAAAAATGCCCCAGATTGTTTTGCCTTTCAATCATCTCCAATCCCATAGTATAGAAGTAATTGCTAGTAACGGTTTGGTTTGCATTTTTCCAGGAAATTTTGTTATATTCTTATATGTTTGTGTGAACTTTTAGAGTTTTTCCTCAAATGGAACCATTATGCTTATTCTTCAACTTGGTTTTTTTCAGTGTTATAACACTAATATAATTGGACATCTTTCTGGCCACCAGAAAAAGCCCTGTTTTCTCTTTAATAGCTACATGGTATCTTATGGTATGACTGTACCATAATTTATCCGTCCCTCATAAATAAGCATCTAACAGTTTCTAGCTCTTACAGATCATGCTCAATGGATATGTCTTTAAATGGCTGAGAAAAATAAACCTGGAATATGCCCTGTCTTATCAGAAACTTATAGCTCAGAGGTTATGTGACTCAGGTCACAGACCCAATGAGCAGCTCACCTTGGCCTTGAACTCAGATTATGTTTTCCATTTTGCAGTTGAGCAGTGAGGACAAGCTGACTGGAGGGATGGTAACATGTAGTTGTTAAGTGACACTTACGGCACGCTGAGGCCCTGAGTCAAGTTCTGTGCAGGGCTCCAGGGACACAGAGATGAAGGAGAAACAACCCCCCAGTACACCTTGGGCAAGTGAGAGACACAGAAACATGTGATATGCTCGCCAGTGGGGAGATCAGGGTGGGGCCTGCAGCTTGGTGGAGGGCTTCTTGGGTGAGGTTCAACCTAAGTGTTTGTAAAGAATGAGCAGGAGTTGGCCCACCATGTTGTGTGGGCAAGAAATCTTGGGCAGGGCCCCATGTGGCCGAGGCACCAGGGTGAAGAGAGCTCATGTGCCTGGGGAGAAATAAGAGGTCCTGGGGTGGCAGAGGGGAGCCAGGAGAAGCTGGGTAGCCTGGAGGGTGTATTAGTTTACTCAGGTTGCCAACAAGATATAGTAGTCCTCAAGGAACATTGTTTCGTCATGTTGATGAAGAAAAAAAAAAAAATCAATCCTGGTCAACACTGGAAAAATGTTATTGAAGGATCTGCTTTTATCATATATGTCATTTTGTTTAAAGTCACAGTTCCCAGGAATCTACTGAAGATGTTCAGTGAGGACTTAGTGCACCACAGACTGGGTGACCAAAACAACAGAAATTTATTCTCTCACATTTCTAGAGGCTAGACGTCAGAGATCAAGGTGTTAGCAGGTTTCATCTCTTTCAAGGCATCTCCTTGGCTCGCAGGTGACTTTTCTTTGGGCACAGGCATCCCTGGTGTCTCTGTGTCCTCACATACTCTTCTTTTAAGAACGCCAGTCAGATTGGATTAGGCCCCAACCTGATGGCCGCATTTTAGCTGTATTCCCTCTTGAAAGGCCTTATCTCCAAATACAGTCATATTCTGTCTGCGTTTCAGGCATATGGATGGGTGGGGGACAATTCAGTCCATAACATGGGCCTCCGTGTCATTTCAGAGAGAAGTGCTCTAATCACTCACCAAACTTTAACCCAGGCAGCAGCGTGCTCAGGTATGTGTTGTCTTAGCCACCTGCCGTCGGTAGGACGGTGGTGGAGGTAGGAGTAAGGAAGCAAGCAGAATGGACCACGCTTTTCCCTCTTCCTAACTGACTTGATCTTCAGCTCCTATACCACTGACACCAACAGTTGTTACACACTTTAGTTGGGAAAGGCATTCTGAGCAGCACCCTGAGTGGCAGAGGAGCTGGGGTGAGGAGCGTGTAACTTATGTACACTGGGAGCACCTTTATTCTTTGGACCCAGGAGGCCCATCTGGGCTAAGAGTTCGGGCATGAAGAGGCCTCCCCAGGTGTCTGCACACTGCACACAGTGTGGGAGAAAGGCTCTGGCAGCTCCTTTCTCTGACCTGACCCACTGGGCACTTTCAACAAGCACTGAAGGAAGTAACATCTTCCGAGCAGCTGTGTAGCAAGAGCACTGAGGCCAAAACACCTTCCAAGATGCCCAGTGCAGGACAAGGGCCAAGGACAAGCCAAGGCTGAATGGGAAACTAAATCAAGGTCCATATCTGCTGGTCAGATGCATCTGCACCAACCGGGGGTTAACTTAATTGCATAGATTAGGGGCTCTGTGAATTCAGATAGAGACAAATTTATATATTTTATGTTCAAAACATCTAACAGAGACTTAGTACTTCTTCAGGCAACATAGCAGAAATATTGGACACACCAAAATAAAAGCAACAATAAATGGTTCAAGGGTGTGGAGAAAAAGGAAGCTTTGCACACTGTTGGTGGGAATGTAGACTGGTTCAGCCCTTATGAAAAAGAGCATAGACATTTCCTAAAATATTAAACATAGGTCTGCCATACTACTCAGAAATTCTACTTCTTGCATCTACCCAAAGACTGCAGAAACAGAACTTAAATCAATCCTGTGTTTATTGCAGCACTATTTACAACAGCAAAAATGTGGAAGCAAATTAAATCCCAACTAAAGAGTAGATTAAGAAGATGTGGTATATAAACACAATGGAATGCTACTTGGCTATAAAAAAGGATGAGCTCTTGCCATTTGCTACAAAATGGATGGAGCTGGGTTATGCTAAGTGAAAGAAAAAAGACAAATATCAAATGATTTCATTCACCTGTGGAATACAGAGAACCAAAACTGTCTTGTTACAATATGTGGCAGGGGATGAAAAATGAGTACTCAGAGTCCAAGTGACTTAGAACAGTGAGAAGCCTAGAGGAGCTCAGTCAAAGAAATCTTAAGAAGGGTAAAACGAGGTGCACCCTCGTGACAAGGCAGTCTTGTATTTGTTTATAATCAAGTGGAAGTCAAAGAAGCAAGAAGACATGCGGGGAATGCAGTAACGTGGGGGGGCTCAGGGAGAGAGTCAGGGGAGGCCTCAGGGTTACAGGTAATCTAAGCCTCATATCTATTTATGTTTTCAGCACATGAAACATATACAGTTCCTCATACCAGGACTTTTGCCCTGAGAGGTTCCTCATCTCACACCTTCCCTGTCCGTACTCTGGGTGAAAGGTACAGAAAAGTGAAGGCAAAGGCACAGAATAATCCAAGCTCTCGCACCAAAGAAAGCAGTTGACAAGACTAAACCAAAACAAGTCATAGAAATATTGACTACAGCTGCAGAATTGAGGCTACTACTGGATGAGAGAAGAAAGGGATGGAACGAAGGGGGCAGGGCACAGTGATCTATGGTAAAGAACTATAGGGATTTGGATGGGGGATGTGGCATGGCGACATACCTCTAAGCTGGTATGAACCTATCGCCCACAATCATACATAATATTGTGAACCAGAGTTACCTCAGTAAAAAACTAAATACATTAAAGTTTAAAAAGAAACCCTGGAAATTAGACCAACTGCTAGATCTTGTTAGTTAATGTGTTAATACACACATTTATTGCTATAGTAGGTTTATTAATTTTTTAAAATATTTTGGTAATTAGTTTCAATGATTATTTTGAAGTCTTATGTATTTTTATTTCATGTAATTTTAAATATTCTTTTTGGAGAGAGGCGCACAGGTTTCACCATATTTCCAAAAGGGTCCATGGTTCAGAAAAAGACTCTCTTCTTAGCCAAGGTCACGAAGTCGAGTCCAATGAAAGGAAACGAAATAGCCATTCACCCTCTATAATAAGGTATTTGGCACTAGGACTTCAGAGGATTTAAACTGCTTCTGAGGAATCAGAAAGTTCAGGGTTTCACAATATAAAACAGAAAAAGAAAAGAAAGACATTAGTATCCCCTGATGACAACTGTTCTCTGATTTTTTATCCTTTTGAATATCAGCCCCAGGTCAGAAAACTTTGTGTAAAGGTGATCACGCAAGGACACCTCTGCCTTCCAGCACGGAAATGTTTATTTAAACCTGATCAGTTTATGCAAAACCAGGAGAAGGCTATGGAGTAAGGGATTCTGTTAAAACCATGCAAGTTAGTGTGTTCTTTCTTTGTGCCAAGCTGACTAGATTCTTCTGTTATGTATGGAGACGTGGCCCTGGGTTCTATTGCTACCCTAGTGGGACAGCGTTTACAGTCACCTACCACCCTCCTGCTCCTCTAAAACATTTGTGCATCTCACATCCAAATGTCAGCATTTTGGAGACCAGGCAGAGTGGCCATCCTGAAATACCCAAGGGCCCAGTGATCTGAGTGGTGATCCCACGCCTGCCACACGCAGCCTGCAGTTGGCGGGCATCTTGCCACATTTCTCTCCTGAAGCAACTGAATAAATGTAATCCTTGAACAGGGCGATCTTATTCCCAGGAGCTCCTTCATACTTTCAGGGTTTCTGTACTTTTGTGATGTTGTCTTTGCTCATCCCACTTTAACCTACAGCCGGCAGCTCCTTTAATAGGGGTGTCTATAAAGAACTGCTCTAAAATATGCTTTTCCAGTGCACTTAATGTCTTTCCAATTAAATCCAGATGTGAAAAGCTGAAGGAACAGTTCTCAGGACCAAACAAGATGACATAAATCTTGCAGCTGACAGAGATCCCACTGAGCTCGGTTGGGGAAACTCACAGAGAACTTGTTTGGGGCCAGAAAGGCGGCTGGGTATAAAGACAGATGTGTACACTCTGATTCAAAAAAGTATGTTAAGTGAGAGAAAACGCTCTTCTAACACAGCGCCTACAAATAAGGCTGGAGGCACAGAGCAGGTTGGCTTAGCTCCCCCTCCCACACTCACAGCTAGATCAAAGAAGGTGATTGAAAAGGCTTTGCTAGAGAACGGGCCAACTCAGCGATGCTCCCCGGTCTCCTTAATTGCTCTTCTCAGGGAGAGGAAGGTGGGCACTCCTGACAGACCTTTGCTGGAAGAGAACAAGGGCTGTTTGTGCAGCTGAGGATTTGGCTTTTATTTTTTTAATTATCAGGTTTTGTACACTTTCCAGAAAGCTCCTTTTAAAAATAGTATATTCTTCCTCCTCTTCTCCAGATGCTAGGAAGTGCAGGTTCAACCCAAACCGGGTCTATTTCAAAGGGACATAAACTCCAAGGGCTGGAGTTCAAGGAGTTTGGTGGCATGCTGCCCAAGGACTGAAAGCCTGGGTTTTCTTTTACCCTCCCAGTAATTTTGTTTATAAAGCTTGGAAAACAAATTCCACTGAAGGATCAGCTTCTGCAGGATGCAGCACAGAGAAAGGCAGGCGGCAGTGGGGTGGAATGGGTGCAAGCATGGAGATGGGGGCAAGGAACAAGCCCAGGCAGGTGCCACTGTGGACAAACAGCTCCCAGATGCATCCCGAAGACTCCCTTTTCCAAAGCTGGAGGTTTGCAAGGCAGCAGTGTGGATTTTTCTCCTCTAGAGTCACCCCCCTCCCCCAATCAGCCACTGCTTCTTTCCACCTCCCACTCCACCATGAGGGCAGCTCTGTGACAGAGGACAGAGAGGTTCACAAGGCCATTGGTGGGGCCTATCGGGGCCACCCCTGAGAGTTTTAACTGGGCCCCAGTTTCTCCTTGGCTGAGGCTTTTCATTTTCTCCTGCCATGAGTCCCTGACACCAGCCCCGAGGGTAGCATGTTTCATTAACAATGTTATGACCCTGACCACTTCCCCCTGCAACGATATCTTTGAAATGGCTCCTGTCTTCAGGTGGGGACAGCCAGCCTGTACTTCCTACGGCTAAGATGTCTCTGCCTGAAACAACAGTACTGAAGGATTAGAAAGTGAGTTCTGGATCATGGAACTGCACACATAACTTTGGCCACTTTTATTTTCCATTCTAAGATAAAAGCCAAAACATGTTTTCCAAATTTATGTTTCACATCTTTTTGTTGGGTATTACTTTCCTAAGCGAATTTTGGGTATGTAAAGATGCCTTCAAAGATAGACAACTTCAACTCAAAGAGATTAATGAAAATTGCAGTGTTGGTGACATGTTAATTTATAGCACTGTAAAGGTACAGTTCAAAGCTTGAATGAGACAGAAGGAAGTTGGTGGATTGATGGCTTGCAGTAAGAAAGGTTGAAAAACAATAAAATGTAACCAGGATTTCAGTTTGGAAATGAACTAAAAGGTCCATTTGTTCCAAGTTACCAAGTTTTTAATTTAGATTCGCTATTAAAACTTAATGCATTTTGTATTTGTGGTTCGTAAATGATTCTAACTTGGTGTCTTTAAGGAAAAACTGCAATAGAGAAGGAGAAATTCTCAAAGATAAGACTCACAGCTGCAGTTTTCTTATTAAAATTGTAATCTCTATATCTCACCTTAAAAAATGTGATTACAAAGCAGAAAAGAGACACACCTGTGGGGTTTTTTTTAAGAAGTTAGAAATTCCTATAAAAAGGGAACACATTTGCATAGAAGCAAAATGCACCTGTAAATTCATATGAAATATCATATATTCATGAATCATTGCTGGCAATTATTTATCCTAAATATCCAAATCTGGGCAAGAATGTAAAAGATATCATTCAGCATTTCCTTGCAACTACACAGACTCACTCCTTCGCCCAACATTCATGTTATTCACACTTTCCATCTATACCTAAGATGTCAAAATATTCAGAAAAATATACTCTTTAGATTCTGTGTGCTGCCTGGGGGAAAATTGAAAAGCACTTTGCTACCCAAACCAAGCTGATAAAAATTGGTACAGGGGCTTGTCATAACCTGGCAGCTTTGAGATCTCAGTAGATAAACCAGTTTGAAGCAGCTCTTTTTAGAAATCAGAAGGAGAATCTTTTTAATTTTAAGAAGCAATGAATTCTTAGAATAGGTAAACTTTTTGTCTTCCATTTTATACACCTAGAAATACGAACTCTGGTTTGACAGCACAAAGCTGTTTATTAGGCATGTAGCTTCTTTTTTGTTTTTTTAAGTGGGCAAATGCCTGGTTGTGGTCAGCGCAGGCGGGTCACTTCCCAGGGCGATCGATGCCAGGCCTCTGAGCAGCCCACTGTTCCAGGGGCTGTCCTGCTGCAGAGCGGAGAACTGCTGCCTGCGCGTGGATGCACGTCCGCAGAGCCAGAAAGCAAAAGGACACTGCCACTGAACGCTCCTTTTACACAAACCACGTGATTCCAGATACGCTTTTTAGAAAAAGACGCCTGCAGACTAGAATACTTAAAAATGAGTTACCTGAGTAAATAAGTTATCTATAACATTGAGGTTATGAAATTGTTCCTCAAAAGTGCAAGTTATAAACGGGGAATTCTATTTACCAGGCCAAACGTGCAGCTACCAATCCAGCACATTCCTCTGCATGTTAGTCTGCAACTGTGTTTCATAATTATCATAAAGTTGCATTTTACTACACACACCAAAACACTGAACAGTAACTGTGACATAACACACACTGGGCAAATTTAAAATTTGCAGAAGCCTGCAGAATAATATTCTTAGGTTAACTGGTTGCCTATTTCATTTGCAGATATGACCTAATTTTAAAATGTTAAGTGGATCTACCTTCAACTCACATATTTACGTAAGCCTCTTGAAAAGATCAACAGGAAAATGGATTCTAGGGGTCTCCCTGGTGGCACAAGGGGTTAAATCTCAGCACTATGAAGCTATCAGCAGCCACTGCAGCACAGAGTTCAAGTTCGATTCCAGATCCTAGGCCAGGGAGCTGACCCACATGGTACAGCATATGGGTCTGTCTGCTGCTCCCCTCAGTCAGTCTGTTTTGCTCCCCACTCTGTCTCTGATGAATTCTTCCACCTCTCCCCACCACCTCTGGCCTGCACCCCAGTTCTTATATAAATAAATAAATAAATCTTTTTTAAAAAATGAATTTTAAAGGCTTGTCTACATGATTTTTTTTTTTGTACCTAGGATGAGGGTTACTTTTCTAAACTATAAATTCATGATAGCAACAGAGAAAGAAGGTAGAGATAAGGATCTACAGGAATGGGGTCCTGAGAAACTTTGTAGATGTCAATCATGACCATCTACACTCTTCTTGACATAACACACAGAAGAATAATAGTTCATAAAGACAGCCAATACTTGTACGGCATTTAACCTTTAATTATTTTTACAGGGAGAAGATTAAGCGTATGAGGCAAGGGAAAGACTCATGGGAGCATTCTTTCAAAGTCATTTCAGTATCATCTCAGTTACTAGGCTATAGGTCCTGGATATGCTGCTTATAGATGTATATTAGTGCACACAGAGCACTGCCTCATTGACTTTATAGTAAAGCCAGAGTGAGTCTGTGCTCCCCAGAGGACAATGACACCTGATGAGAGTTGCAGACTCCAACAGGTCTGGGATTGCTAGCACTGGGAAGTGGGTAGTTGTGAAGCAGACTGAGTACTTTGGTTGTGACGACTAAGGCCTCCCCAGCTAGAAGAGGAATGGTCTTGGCAGTTCTTCCAAGCCAGCTCATGCTTAAAGAGATGGAAATATTTAGCCTGATCATCCTACTCAGTGTTTGCAGCATGACAGTGACGTTCTCCCATACGCAAACCCATCAAGCGCATGTATTGCTGTACATAGAAGGGCCATCTGGATCCCATCTCTTTGTACAAAGATGCAGGTCATGAAGATGTGTCTGTTCTGTTGGGTTGGGTCTATCTAATGCTGGGGAAGTTTACTCCTGCAAAGGTTCCAGAAGGAGAGGTGGCATCAATTTGAAGAACTTAACAATTTGGCCTCTGGTCAATCTATTACTCTCTTGGGGGCTATGTGGTTAGAGTGGAAGGTTCAGGAACCAGGACTATAGGTCAAGAGTCAAAGACCAGTGAGCCCAAGAGGCTCACTCTAGCCACAGCAGACACCGATGTCTCCTACCAGATTTTTCCTGACCTAGAAAGGATGTGGGAAATATCCAAATGGGCTCTGGGGGCCATAGTTCAGGATAGACCAACACAGTCTAAAGCAGGAATGGGAAAGAGGCCAGGGATGCTCTGTGGCTCAGCTTAGGTTAGTCTCTTTTCCGAAAGGCCCCTCTCTCACATTATTTGAAAAACCACTACTTATTATTTAAGATTCAGCTAAACTGTCATTTCCTCCCTAAATTCCCTGAGTCTGTGTTGTTCTGTCTTTTGTACTCTCAGAAAGCTTTGTTTTTCTAGAATACCCCTTATGGGTTTTAATTCATTTAATGATGATATATGAACACATTTCTGTACCCTATCAGGCCAAGAGTTATTCAAGGTCAAGAGGCACGTTGAATTTATTTCTCTAGCCTCAAGATAGAACCCCCAAAATAATGGATGGTCAATAAATAGTCAGTTGATGGATGGATGAGAAGCTGAGGCTTGGGGTCTGAGGGTGTCAGTCATATCAGTTAGTTGTTTTTAGAAGTTTAAGAAAATGGGTTCAAAATGTAGAACCAAGTCAGAAAGGAGTCTACATACTGGCACAAGATAATTGTGATGATGCACCCGCTTTACTGGCAGGAGCAGGCTCAACAGTCAGATAAACACTCTTACAACATTCAGATCTGTGAACAACATGTAGTTTAGAAAGTCTTGTTGCCAGGGAACATTATTGAATTAAAAACCAAAAGTTAAAAGGAGTATAATTACTGCATGAGATTAGGCATAAAAGGGTAATCTAGAAACACCACGTGGCCCATGTAAAACAGATCCCAGTTGGTTTTATCAAGGACATTAAATAGGATCTATGTAAAATAGGCAAAGCTAAATTAATCCAGAGCAAGAAATGAAACCGCTCATCTTGCATTACACCAAGAAAAGAACAACTGAAGTCTGCCCAGAGTTATCAATCATTCATTCAGTCAGGTGTCTCTTCAATACCATCTCAGCGCACAATATCGTCTTCACTTCATGGAGGGTGTAAAGACATGGGGAGATGGGGTGGGGAGAGGAAGAATTCGTCAGGTGGGAATGAAAGGGAGCAGGTGCTCCCCGTGGCAGGCAGGAAGAGAGCCAAACAACCTCGATGTGAGGCAGGAATGAGCAGGGGGCCCATAGCCGGAGGTCTCAGGGCGTTTTCATTCCATTCCCGCTTACCACATAATCACTCTCTTCCTACTACTCATACATGGGTCATCCGCACTGATAAATTTCGGTATTTCTAGAGCCACTGACATTTTCTCTGACAACACATTTTTCAAGTATGGAAAAATTTATATACAAAAGCACATGGGTGTCCATTCAAAAATGGAAACAGTGGAGGGACTGCTGAATTCAAAATTCAAGGAGATTTACAGAAAAATTTTATTAGTAGTGAATCACACAGTGTACTGAGTAACATTTACCAAATGAAACCGAGGTCTTTTTCTGTTTCAAAATCTTTGGTTTTCTGATTTAACTAAAGTACTGATACTCTCGCTAATGACATTATCTCAGTCCTGACATCTTTATTTGCAGTGAGCACTCTTTTTCCTCCGAGGCACATATCCGTGAGTTAAGATTTTTTTCAATATTCTCTCTGCCCCATTTTTTTGCTAATCAAGGGCGCTAAAAGGCACATAAATAATCTCTGTGTAGTTAGGTTATGTTTTCCAGAAAAAGTAAGAATACTAGAAAACTAATCAAGCTTGTTAATACACACAAAGAAATCTCAACAGCCCAAAGCCAATTCCCTTCCTATATTAGCATCTGAACGCCAATCAACAACCTAACAGACAGGTGTCCCAGCGCAGGTGTGGGAAGCTGCAGGACCCTGGTAGGGACCTGACTCTGATAAGGGGGGACAAGCCTACACCAGGGGCTGTGTGGATGGCGGGCAGCCCCCACCCCACCCCCAGCCCGGCTCTTACACGGGCAGTTGGATCTTCATCTCCAATGAACCATTCATGCTTAGACACCCTCTCATATTTCCATTTGTAATGTTGTCATAAAGGAATTTCATTTTATACTTTCCAGACTAATGATTTGGTACAAAAAAGATAGGCTGCCAAAGTGAGAGGATGGGGGAGGAAAAGTTTCTGGCAGACATTTGTGAATCAGCAGAGCAACAAGCTGAGAAAAACTATGCACTGACTTTCATCTTCTCCAATGTCCCCCTGACTCTGAGGCTTTTCTTACAATTTATCTAAGCTGGGTTTTAAATGCCACTCTTAGTTTTCTCTTTGGTGTAATGTTTGTATTTGTCCAACTTTCCTTTTTATTGAAATATCCTTATTTTAACCACTTTACACAATTTACACGAGGATAGGTACAGTCTCAAGTACTTAGCAACAGATTGATTTAAGTCCCTCCATGGCTGATAGGTTAACTAACAGAAGAACTGACCAAGCAGGACTGTCTGCTGCTTTGGGCTGTGGCAGGATCTTAGATGCCCCATATTGTACTTGGGGTTCCTCCTTCAGTAGCTGGGTCTTGGGAGATCATAGGAGTCTCAGAGAAGGGCCTGGGAAGCCATGGGATTGAAGGGCATTGAGGACTTGAGGCCATGGCTATTTAGCAATAGGTCTGGAAGTATTTCAGTATTTAACAACCAGTATGAGTGCATTCTAATACCGACTAATGAATATTACCCTCATTAAGATCTACCCTTAAATTTCATTCCTAAATTTGACTTTTAAATTTCCTTCCCAGGAACTTCACAGGAAAAACTATTATTTATCTTAATCAAAATTCTCAGTCTTACTTCCATTAAGTAAAATTGACATGGATGGAATTTTGGTTTATTTATACAACTATGGTTTTCTTCATTAGATGATTAACTTCATGATAATGTATTTGAATCTTATTCTACTCTGCTCCCAATTCCACAACTCTAATGTACAAATTCCTTTCTATTTTATCAGTTCTCCAGATTTAATCCTGTCTAGTAAGTTCATAGAAATAAGACAGAGAGAATAAAAAGAGGCTACAGTTTCATTAAGTTGCCAGATACTCTCCTAATACTTGTCAAGAACATAGAAAATTCTATTTATTTAAAAAAAAAAAACCCTTTACTAACTTGAATACTATCTAACTGTAAAAATGCTGGCTCATTCTAAACTCTTTTCACAAAGATATAAAAAAGTTAGCTCTTGTTACATGAACCTGGTTTTGTCATGTGTATCCTCAAAAGGGGATACCAGAATTTTATCCTGATATATTCAGAACCAAATGGGTGTAAACCAAGCCCTGAATGCAGAAAGAACAGAGGAAGTTGATGCTGGTCAGTGGGTGGATGGCACTGGAGAAGGGCAATAACACTTGACATTAATTATACATCGTCCCACCCGGTCCTAGTCAGGGTATTTGCCAAGAAGTTCTTACATTCCTGTGGCCGGGGAACAGGGCCACACTAGAGTTTCATGGAAAACAGCAGTGCATTATAAAACATTTTAATCACTCCAGCTCCGTGCTATGACTAAATAATCTAACAAAATTTTCATTGAATGGAAGCCTGCTTTTCTGAATGTAATAAAATTTTGACTTCAAAGTTTTTTTTTAAGATGTTTTCTATATCCATTTTTCTCTAGTGATCAACCAGTGCTAGTTTAGTGATAACTTGCCAAGGTTTTTATACTACAAAGATAGATTAAGAGAGATTACTTGCAAAAAGTAACAACAGACAAAAGACACATAAAGAAAGTTCTTAGTTTGAGGGTGTAGTCACAGAACAGAAGCAAAGTTCCTTCTCATCTGCCATGAGAAAATTAATTCCCAGTAAATACAGGAAATATGAGCCAGTTCAAAAGACTTTATTATTATATTATATTATACTATATTATATCATGCCATGATTTTCCAGTCTATAGAAACAGCTTTAGCGAATACATTTCCAATGTAGAAATCAAAATTCCTAAATCCATTTTAAGAACCATTTGAGTGGGCAAACTTTTTCTTACAGGGGTGACTTAACTAGTTTAGAGGCACTCTGGCTGCTGAAGCTGCATTTGGAACCTTCTCCCCACCAGGAAGTAGCCTGTTCTCATGAAAATGATGTCCCCACAGAGACCCAAACAGTGACCCTAGCGTGTGCAGAGTTCCCACTGAAATCAAACCGATGCACACCCTCATCACAGCTCTGCCTGCAGACACATCCCACACACACTGCTGTCATCACACCCACACTGTTGTCACAACAGCCAATGGGCTGTTACGAAGAGTCCTGGTATGCCACTGAATGTATGCATTAAATAGGATTTTCAAAACATATCTCAAGAAAACTTTTACTTGACGCCATATCTTCATTGGCTCAGTATGGCCAAGCTTTGGAGGAGCTACTTCTATTAGGCATTGTACCCTTGGCTCTGGGGACCTCCTGGTTCTGGCCCAAGGTGAAAACACAATGGAAACTAGAGGAATGCTGTGGGAGAAAACGGTGCTGAACCTGATTGCTCCCCTTCCATTAGGCCATTCATACAGGTCAGCACGCCTCACTTCACCCTCCCCCTCTACTCAGCAGTGGCTGCCAACCCAAGTTCAAACTCAATTTCAATTTCGTATCCTTATCTTGTTCAGATTCTCAGTTTCTTAGCCTGAGGTATCTGATGAGTTATGTGTCTGGCAAACATTTCCCCCACCCCACCTGCTTTGATTGTGGAGCATCTATTGTCTCTATATTGAGAGAAGCAAGAACTCTAAGAAAAATGGGCATTGTTTTGATTTGGTAGTTTGGGGAGGGTCAGGTTTCAAGTTAGACAAAGACATGAATTGATAGACAGCACAAATGACTGAACTAATATTTGAGGCTTAATTCTTCTTAACTGTGTGCTAAATTACTATAGGGGATGAGTGAAGTTTAAAACAAGTTTAAACACATTTGATGATAGTAAGCTTAAGAACTCCATTCATCTTTCCTGAAAGTTGATAGAGTACCAGCAGAGGTAAAGGTTGGATAAATGTTAATTACAAAGAGATTCTGAAAACAGATGCTTAAGTGAGAGTGATGTTTTCTGACCTTTGCTAAGGTTGAGTACTCTTAGGTACACAGTCTTCTAGCCTTGTGGTATCTTGTGGTATTGCCTGATTACTTTGAAGGTCTGAGCTTTGGAGACTATAGAAGCATCAGTTGCTTCCAGAATGAGTCAGGATTATTTAGTACAGACTTTGCACATAGGCTTGTTTTCATATTCTTCACACTGACATCATAAGGAGTTCTAAGACAGTCCTAGGAAATACTGGTCATGTTCCACAGGTTTCCAATATGATTCTGAGAGCAAATATTTCCAAATGGTTTAACTCTTGACACAAGAAATAGCTTTAGATTGAGAGTCTGAAAGATGGTGCTGAGCTTTAGCTTTTGGGTACAGATGCTCTCCACCTCCCACCCCAAATCTTTTCTTTCTTTCAGTTGAGGTCAACAAGCATTCACTGAATAATCACATACCAGGTCTCATAATCTGGATTAAGTGATTATATTGGCTATGGAGTTAGACTGACCTGGCTTGGATTCTGGCTAAGAGAAACTGCTTCACTTCTCTGAATCTCTGTTTTTTCAATAAGTATCCTCAAGTGAGATAATGCTTGCAAAGTATTTACTACAGGTCCAGGCACAGAGTAGATATATAATATGTAGTAGCTCTCATTATGTATATGACAAACCACAAACAGGCTAGAGGAGAAGGAAAACACTAAGTGATTTTCATATTTCTGGTAAGTGCTAGTTTTAAAGGAGTAATAACTATCCCAGCCTAAGTAAGTAATTAGATAGAAGGTAAGACTCAGAAGAGGAATAAAGGGATTGATACCTGAGCTATATCTTAATGGATAAATAGACGAAGACATTATCTTTCTGGTTTGAGAAAAAAATTCAATGACATTGGAGGCTACACACTATTTCTTTTGTGTAATTGTAAATGCATCCAGATGCATTTACATCATGTCATGCTGGTGGCAGCCAAGGAGGTCAACAGATATTGTCAGCATGGCAGTAAGTGGGAGAAGGTTGGAGACTGTAGGAGGGGGAGAATGTGGTGGGGAGAAGTCAGCTAGAGATGCAGCCACAGGCATTCACTCATCTGTGGAATGTAGGGGAACTCTTGAACTTGGAGCCTGCTGGGATGGAACTAGATCAGTCCTCTGGAACATCATGCTTGGGACTTGGCCCAGCCATGGAACCAAACTCAGGACTCCAGCTCCATTGTTCCCAGCAGCTCTGCTGCCACACTGGCCCCTCGGTCAATTCAACTTCCCTGCTTCTTTGTCTGGTTTAATTACTCAACCAAAGCCTAACACATCACATCCTCTGTCAGTCTTTTGAACCATGACCCTCCAGTCTTAATGACTTTTTTCCACATTTACCAATAAATAACCAAAAAATTCAACCTAAAAAAATATGCAAACAATTTCCTTGTTTCTGGTAGATCTATGCATTTGAAATGTCTTCTACATTGTGACATGACAAAATGTAAGTATTTGTAATCAATTTAATGTCTTTAGTAGTAGTAGTCTTTTAAAGTATGCAACTTATTTGAGTACCTTTGAAGTATATACAGTCAACCTTGGTAAACAAAAACTATGGGATTGCAAAGTGTGTAGCCAATGGTGAAGGAAATTTTCTGAAAATTGTTTGCACGATAGAGAGTTAACTAAAATGTAATCGTATCTGGAGGCAATGGGACGGTCCCTTCGTTTCTTGTCTGCTTGCTTGCCCGCTGTCCTGCCTCCCAGCATTTGCTGAACCCAAATGGAGAAGAGGATGGAACAGACCTGGGTTTGACTCATCTGTGTGATCATGAACAAGTTAACCAACCATTATCACACTTGCCAGAGACTGATAAAATGAATATTGTCTTGCGCTATACCTCATCAAAGGAATATGATGGCCTAGATCTTTATTCACAGCACTGTTCATGTGCTGGACTTTTACTGGTTCATTTATACTCTTTCCTTACCTGTTTCCTGAACTGGTGAGATACAAATTAAAAACAGCTTTTATAACAATATTTTCCAAAATACTATATGCCTCATATCTATTTCGCTTCATGTGTGCCAGTTTTGAAGAGCAAGCACACTTTATGCATGAATTTCTGAGTGCTTGATTGTAAAGGATATTGCTTCATAAGAAAGACTGTAGAAAAATAAATCACCATAATTATTATGTAAGCTGATGACACAAAACAAATGTTCACAGTTCAGGTTTCTAAGTCTTTCTAAGTGGTCAAGGCCTTCGTCTGATACTCTTTCCTTGACTTTGCTAAAAGTTTATTTATTGATGTGCAGTCCAAGATTCAGAACCCTTACTTTTATGGGAAGCATATTCAGGAAAAGGAGTTGAAGTATCTATTGTACTTGAGAAGGGAACTTTCGAAAATGTAATTTCCTTTGGTTCTGATTTATCCCATATCTGGGAAGAATAAAAGTTTGATTTTTGCAAAATGATTTCTGATCATTGAGCAGCTGCAGGGAACATTCATGAGCTGCAGGATGCAGAACAAGATAAGAAAAGTACCTTATGTCTCATGGAATTGACTCTGAGTATTTTTCATTTTAACCTTCTAAGTAGGTTCACTAAACTTGTGTGTATACTTAAGAGGAAGTGGGAGTTGTTGGCTATGAAATCAAGACTTTAAAGCAGTGCATTGTGATGCTTCCCACTGAAGGCCTATTTGTTAGGAAACATCTTTCCTCCACCAAGTTTTAATAAAGTCAGGATTTTTTGAGGCAACACTTTCTAAGTTGACTGAAAATTTGTAGCAATTTCTAGCTTTTTAAATGGAACTATTCTGGGATAATGCCCAAAGCAGAAGGCCCTGGTTTTTTCTTTTTCCCTCAGGGCTTTTTTTGGCAGATACATTAGGCAGAACCCTGTTTCGAGAGGCTACTCAATCTTCTAAGTTCATGTCGAGTTATAAAGTTGGTTCTCAGACGTCTCCATTTTCTCTCTGAATCCTTTCTGAATGAAGGTTCTTGCAGCTGCTTACTATTCTTTTGGAGGGTGACACCTATTCTCTATTCTCCTTCACTTTGAATATCATTTTTCAAGCTTTCTGGGAAGCGCTGTTACACTTCTATGAAGAGACTCCAACTGCCAATCTTGAAATATTCTTTGAAACCAGTAACACCAGGTGCTCTGTTCAAGGAGGAGAGGAGGCAGCTCCATATAATGTACAATACAACATTTGTTTGCAGGCAGCACTGGATTTAAACACACAACTGCAGCCTAAGTAGCTCAATGTTTCTCTTGAAACATTCTAAGGGTTTCAGGAAATGCAAGAAAACTTCCAAAAAAACAAAGCATAAAAAAGGAAACAGAAGAATCAAAGGAAACACTAAAAAAGGAATCCAAGCAGACCACAGCTTGTAATAATATGCTTAACAGAAAGGAAGTTGGGAAGTAAGACGAAGTTCTATCACCAACCTGCACATAAGAATGATCTCTTTCAGAGTGATAAAAGATCTGCTCTTTGTAAGCAATTTCAGAAGGGCGGATTTCTTTTTGCGATATCATGTTAGGAAGATACAGCTCAAATGAGGTCATTGCCCAATGGAGGCTGTCTTTCTTTTCTCAGCATACTTTATGGATGGAACCAAAGTAAATGGACGAATAAACATAACATGAACCTTTGTACTTGTGCCAAGAAAATATTTATTTTCCTTCTGAATTTTTATACAGCCTTGCTCTTCAAGGAGCAGAGACCTGTGAAAGGAGGAAATTCAGGTGGCAGAAAGATGACTCCCAGCAGCCCACACTCACCTACAGCTAGGATCTGATCCTCTATTTCCAAGACCCTCATGCAGTGTGGCTGTACAGTGCTGAAGTAAGCTATTGAATGTTCTACAGTTAAAGACACAGTAAACATTTCAAGCCTTTTCAACTACATGTGTTCCATTTTCCAGCACATTTGATAACAGTTTTATTTTATTAAGCTTTTAATGGCATATTTTACCATTGTTTCCTAGATATCCTAGAATATAGCCCATCCTCCTTATTAGTTTCTATACTTAGTAGGAATGTCTCAGTATTTGACTAGAAAATGCACTAGATCCATCTTTGTTAGTGGAAGTTGCAGGATGACTCATTTTTTATTTCTTTAAAGATTTATTTTATTTATGCATGTAAGAACTAGGGTGTAGGTCAGAGGTGTGGGGGTGGGGTGGTGGTGAGAGGATTCACCAGAAACAGAGTGGAGAGCAGAACACGTGGATCTACTGAAATACACTGCTGAGGGGAGCAGAGGACGAGAAAGGAAAGGTCTGCTGTGCCACGTGGGTTAGCTCCCTGGCCAGGATTGAACCATGTAGCAGTGTCTGGTGCTAGCTTGATAGCATTGAGACTTTAACCCCTGCACCATCAGGGTGGCTCCATATTTTTTATTTCTTAACAATTTCTTCAAACTAATAATCTCTGTTAAACCAAGCTTGGGTGACTATATATATTTTTTGAGTGAGAAAGTTAACGTCCCTCCCTGTTTTCTAAAACATTTTAAAACTCTCCTCCAACTTAAGATTTGTTGGGATTGACAATGAACACCAATAGTCTGTATATCCATGATAGTCTTGCTTAGTTATAACCCTTTAAATATGTGTGCAACATGCATGTATGCCTGCACATGGGTTGCTAACTCTATCATAGCGCAAGTTAACATCCTTTTTTGCATCTTTATTGTTGCTAATTTTTCACTACTGCACTTAACGGTCAGATGTGCTGCTAATGGTCGTGTATGCCTGAGTACTCTCATCTTAATAATCTCATCAAAAACTAGGGAAACAGTCTTACATCCTATGATAGCATACCTGTAGGTTCCACAAACTTGTAAGTCAATCCATAAGTTAACTGTTTTTAACCAAAACACCACAATGTTTTTCTGGCTTTCAGATTCATGAAATCTTCCAACTATCTTTACTATGTATATGTTTTATTCATCTTAATGTGGCTAAAAATAGTGAGTTCTTCCTTCTTTTCACTAGAGTTCTGGGTCTTTAAAAAAATAACTTGCCAGCTATTATATCTCTAGTCTTTGTAATAAAATTCCTCTAGAGGGGAGGTGAAAGGGCTTGAGCAACACCTTTCTACCTTCTGGCTTATTAGAGAGGATGAAGGGTTTCAAAGCAGGATGAAAGAAATAATCCAGGAAGGAAGCCAGGAAGAAAAGGGGGTGGAGAGAAACTAAAGCTCATGTCAAGAGGTTGGTGAATGGAAGAATGTGACACAGGAAGAAAGAAAAGACAATCTCACCATCAACCCTGAAGACCTGTTTCAAAGGCTTCTTCTCCATGGAGCCTTTCCCACTGTTCCCACCCTCTCACTTTCCCACCCTGGAGTCCCAAAACACTTTATATGGTATCTATCTCCCTGACAGTACTCACCAACTTCTTTGTATTATACATACGTGTGCACTCTCTTATAAGCTCTCCATTCCTTCAACATTTAATGAACAATTATAAAACGCCTCCCATCATACCAGGTACTTTTTTAGATGACAGAGATATAAAGATGATTGGGATATGACCAAAAGTCTTGAAGTTTTGGCATAGCTCTTTCCTAGAACAACAAATCCTAGAATACCAAATCTCTGCCATTCCTACTGTCTTATTTCTGTCAATGCAGTTTCTCTGGCCTGAAATGTTCACTCATTTCCCTTATCTGTCTTTCAAGGCTCAGTCATTAACTCTTCAGGAAGGTTTCTGAACTGCCAAGTTGAACTGCCACGGTATGTGGCATGGGACTTAGTACTTCTTATGAATTAAAACTTTATTTTTAGAAGTCTATCATCTCCAGTGGATTCAGGGCACGAAACTTGCCTTTTAATCTTTGATTCTTCAAAGTCAAACATTAGGCCTGTTCCATGTTATATATCCTTTAAATATCAGCTGAATTAATAGCTGATTAGCTTGTCTCCTAATATCTGTCCTTTAAGGTGAAGTGGGAAAAATATTATCTGCTCATTCTTACAGGTAGAAAACAATAGGACAGTGCTGTGGGCTACATGTTCGTGTCTTCCCATCACATCGTATGTTGAGACAAATCCTCAGTGTGATAGAATTTAGAGGAGAGGCCACTGGGAAATAATTAGGCCACAAGGATAGAGTCCTGGCGAATGGGATTAGTGTCTTTGTGGGAAAGACTCAAGACAGAGAGGATCTATTTCCCTGCCAGTAATAATACAGCAAGAAAATGACTATCTGCAAGCCAAAAATGAGTGGGGCCCACTGGAAATTGACCTTGCTGATACCCTGATAACACACTAATCATAACTATGAGAAATACATTTCTGTTGTTTAAGTCCTCCAGACTATGGTATTTTGTTAAAATGGCCCCAAATGACTAACAAGTGGGGAGGGTAAATGAGCTGACCCCAAATTAAAATGATAGGACTGGGCAAAAAGCTACATTTTCTCTTTTGCCCACCAGACAAAATAGATACATGGAATTTAGAAAAATGTATACTAGTTCCTCTGTTTCATCTCCTGAAGAGTAGATGGAAGATTGTGTAGGAGGATTGGAAAGAAAAAGATCAGAGGGAAGACATGGTAGGGGCCCAACTGACAAAACAGGGACATAACTGAAACGGAAGCACTTTTTATATCTATAGAGAAAAAGAGGTTGGGGATGATGTTGGTGTATGGATTCTTATCCACAGTCAATTCAAGAAAGGAAAAGAATGTGGACTGAAGGAAACAGAGTAAAAGTAGATTAGTACCTGACTGCTCTACTGGGCAAGAGCACACACACAAATAGCCAAACAGGACAGTTTGGAAGGATCTGATTAAAGCTAAAATTCAAGCAAAGCTGCTTAGATAATAAAACTTCAACATGAGAAAACTGGGAAGCAGATTGATGAGCAAATCCTTCAATGATATAACTTTAAACATGCAATTATATTGATATTTGTATTAAAAAGTGACTAACAGGCCCCCCAAAGCAGTGGGAGAGGCCTGACTATTCTGTCTGAATTCAAAATCGGCAGTTTTTCAGTCTCTCTCTTAAAACTTACAGGCTGTATGACGTTGGGCAAGTTACTCAGCTTCTTTGAAACTTAATTTCTTCTTAAGATGAAATAATACTATATTTTTTATAGGGTTAGCTCTATTTTTCATTAATAAGATTTGTCTTTTGGGTTATTATATTTAGGTTGTTAACTAGTTTCCCCCAAAATTGCTAGTCAGAGATCTCTATATGTCTCACTGTCAAGATTTCAGTTACACAGCTAGTCACAGCTGTAAGAGTGTGGGTGGGAAATGACTACTTGTTTTGCTTTTCTTTTTGCTTCACCTCTCTAAAGAGAAGACTTAAAGTAGAAGGGAGTTAGGAAAGGCTTTGAATTAGCCAGCATGTGCCAGAATACCCCAAACCCAGCAGCTGACATAGCACATGCATAAGTAGATAGAAGAAAGGGATCACAGGACACACAAAGCTAGGGCAGTGGTTTGGGGTGATAACCTAATTAAATAGTAAATTAAAAGAGATAGTGGCAAGGAATAGCCCATTAATAGAAACTGCTGAAGCAATAGTGCCACTAGTTTCCAGGTATAATGCATTGGCAAGTTTTTAGCAAAACTGGATAGGAGATAAAGTTTGTTTTTTCCAGCTCTCCCTTTGTTGATACCACTTTCTTCTCGCTATCCCCCAACCATAGTGCTTTTTAGTTCCTTTAAAGCAATACTTGCTAATGCCACTTTAGGCTGGCACCATATCCCCACAGTTTTATGTTTTTCTTTTTCCCAAAATTCAAATAGCTTATGTTTAACATTCTCAGATTCCAATTCTTATTTTTTTAATTATTGCTTGATAGATAATTTCAAGATAAGATGTAGGCAGTTTAATCCTTTCTTAAAATATCTGCATTTAAAAAATAGCCATTAATGTCCATATGCAAAGTACTACAACAGGTAATACAGATGTTTTGTGACGAAGTTGGATAGAACCAACGGAAAAGAGATTTACAAATTAGGAGTTCCTTTCTTTAAATTTGTTAGTTATTATATTCCTATACTGATTAAGCTAAAGGCTAATCTTATTTACAAAATCCAGGAGTACAGAGAAGCAGAAAGGGAATGCAGAATGGATATGCCTTTAATCAGTGTGTGATGTGATAGTACAGGGTGGTGGTGTACTGAACTGGGTGGGGAAGGACAAATCTGTCAAAACATAAGCAGAAAAATTGATGAGATGACACTGGGTTTAAAGTAAAGCTTCATAAAAGGTTATATAGTTGGTAACACCCAATCAAAGTACTGCCATTAATGGACTAATTATTAGCTTGGCGATATAACTGTAAATGGGGGGTGGGTAGAAGGTGAAGGGAGAACAGGATTGGTTGCAGGGTAGTGATTGGTTGGATTGGTGGTGAGGGTAGATGAGAGTTGACCTCACACTTAAGCATGCACTAGGCAAAATTAAAGAAAATGTCTTTATTTTGTTTAATCTTAAGTAAAATGTACTTTTTTTCTCCTATGTGTTTAGCTACAAGTGGATGTTATTTTAAAATCATCAATAAAAGAATATATGGAGAGACAGACATAATAGGGGATAATTATTCACAATACAAAATAATTACTGACGACAAAAAAAATTCTCCTTAAGGTTTCTTTAAGTGCCATTTAAAACACTACTCAAGTTATCAAAGAGTTTTTTAATGTACAGTATAAGCTTTTAAAAATTCTCTTTCATAAGTTCAAGCCAGCCCATTTAATAGATAAAGGTTTTAGTCAATTTAGTTCAGCACTAAAAAAAACAAGAAACATACCTGCCTAATAGATAAAAGAGAAAAAACTGCAACCCGCGTGCAGCTGTAATAAGAGGCCGTTTCATATGCTGTGCCAATAAGCTCCTGTTTCACCAAGAGGAATTCATTAAGTACAGAGAAAGTCAATAAAAACGAGCTTTATGAAAAAGAACTGATGTAATTAAAGGTATTGGTGAAAACTAGCTCAGTAATGAAGGGGAAGTGACTCAGCAGCACATTTTAAAAATGAAACAATGTACCATAGAATCTTCTCCCAATCTAAGTTATTTCAGGGGGAAAAAATGGTACTCTATATCATTCAAATGATAATTTGTAATAGCCAAGATGAATGCTAGCATGATGGAGGAAGAAGTGCTTACATAAAACTGTCATTCTTCAAATAACAGTGAATTATAGTATTGACGGTGCTGGCAGCCCTAGGACATAAGAAAGCCCACACACAACTCAAGCTGACATGGCCGACAGGGAGAGGGGATTTTCATTAATATGTCCTGTTAAGATCTAAATGAGAATGGTGTCTTGGAGGACTTAAAACTGCATACTGGGGAAATAGGTTTAAGACACTGAGAATGCCAGACCAAGTGCTATTTCTGTGAAAAAAATACATGTAGTCTAGTCAAGTGATAGCATATCCACACATCAAAGGCAAGCAGAGTGGCTGTGCAATATGCTCTTTAAAACAAATCATCCTATCCAAGTTGATGTGGTCTTAGTCACATGGTTGAATACGAGACAAAAACCCACACGCCTCAAGACCCATCAATGAGCAAGGCTGGGGGTGTGCGCAGACTTCAGATATATGGAGATGCAAGGAAGTTGCAAAAACTGCTCAAGTAACTAGCACCCTCTTCCCTGGGTAGCTTAGCATTGTCTTATGATCTGAGCACTGGACTGAAAGACAGAGAAACAGCCGGAGGCCTGGATTTGCCAGTGATGCCTTATGACAAGTCATTGCATAGAGTCTAACACCTTCTAATATAACACCATCAAAAGGATTAAGTGCTTACTGGCTAAAAAGTAAAATTAAAAGGTGGATCAGAAGATGCTCTAAGCACTAGAAAGCTTAGGGCAGGGTTCCTCTGGCTGCCTCACTCTCATGCTGAGGGTGGGGATTGGGGGGGAATAAAGAGGAGCATTGTCAGAAGGGAGATGGAACAGGTTTGGAAATTTCCAGTTACAAAAATATAAATCACCCATAATAAGATCAGTTACAAGTAGATGACACTTTCCAAATTAGAATAAAGTTTTTCCAGACACTGTGATCTACATAACCTTTCTTGCCTGCCTCAGAGAATTGCTTAGATAATCAAATGAAATATTGTCTGCAAGAATGATTTATAAATTATAAATCCTTTAATAATTTACTTTGGCATGTGGTCTAAATGGCTCAGGAAAAGAAAAAAAAGAAAAACAACCTCAGAAAGCCTGAAAAGAGTATCTGAAAATGGTTAGGTCTTTATCATGTCCCTGGAATCTGCAAGCATTTCCCTCTTGAAAAGCAGAACTGCATAGTTTGGGATAGTAAAACAGAGACAGTTCACCAAAACTGGGTGACCAAATTTAGGGGATGGGATATTTCATGATTTAGTTACTATCAACTTATCATGACATGCAAGAAAAAAAATAGAAAAAGTTTTGGTGGATCTGAAACTTAACCTTACCTAAAGCTCCCTCTATCTACAAACTTTTGCCCCATTAACAAAGACTGAAACACTTTGTACCTGTAAATATTGTTAAGGATCAACAGTCTTACCACTTGGCTCTATTTATTACTCCGCACCCACAGGAGGTGTATCCCATTCATCTCCCATCTGAATGAGTATGTTTGCTGGAGTGCAAAGGGGAAAAAAGGTAGGTCAGTTTGAACCAAAATTAGCACATACCTTTTGATAGTATAAAGCTAATTCCTACTCAATCTTATAAGAGATGGGTATGCCACGTGTCACAAAAGGCTATTTTTAAAAATGGATCTGTCCCCCAACCAAAATAGATATGCATGTTCACTAAAAGATATAAAAAAGTGAATGCAACACTATTCATAATAGCTCAAAAATGGAAGGGTTAAGTTATGGGAGAATCTCAGATGGAAAAATCTATAGCAAGGACAATGAATGACCTGGAACCACAGCCAACACTACCTAAAATGTAAGATCGAGTGAAAGATACTTAAAAAAAGACTACTGACAGCAAGATTCTACTTATACAAGGCACAAAAACAAGCTCAACTAAATTTTGCTGGTGGGATCTAAGATATGTATGGCCACGTGTGGGGAAGTGGGTGTGACATACGGGGCTTCCGGGATGCTCATGTGTTTCTTGATAAAGAGACTGGTGACATAGGTGGGTTCAATTTCAAAATACAGCTTGTGCACACTTAAGTACTTTTTTCTGCAAACAGTTTACTTCAGTAAGAAATTTTTGAAAACTAGAGCAGCCTCTAAATCAACAGGATTCAATTAGATTACTGTGACTACTGTTTTATACATCTGCTTGCAAATTTTCTTGTGCCTATGGAACAGGATGCAGCTGATGAAGAGATATCTATAGGTCTCTGAGGCTTAAAGCTGAGACAGTGTATTAGTGAGTATTTTCACTCTTACTGTAAATCATGAATTCAGTAAATGGGTACTTTCAAGTCAATGGATGAACTAAATATTTTTGGTTATCTGAATTTTATTCTATTTTTGAGATATCTCAAAAACTTTGAATATTACATATCCCTTATGTAAAAGAAATCCAGGAAAATCAATCAAAACCATCTATTAAGTTTATTTATTAAGAGACTTTCCCACTTTTATCTGATCATTTAATATTAATTTGAAATTACAGACAATCCCTTTGAAAAGACAATAAATTTTCTTGCATACCTCAGAGAATTGCTTGGACAATCAAGTGAAATATTTTCTGCAAGAATTGTTTATGAACTCTAAATCCTTTAAAAATTTACTGTGGCACATGGTCTAAATGGCCTAGGAAATCATAACACAACTCAACTCCCCTCATTTTAAAGATCAAGAACTTGAGGTTCAAAGAATTTAAATCATATACCTAATGTCCATACAGATAGTCAAAAGCAAAACATGGAGTTGAATTCCCTCACTAAAACAATTCACTTTTGTTCTAGCTTTCTACCTTCACCTGGTAAACACTGTATTTGTTTTAAGGATCACTTTTTTTAAAAAAAAATTGAAGTTTATATGCATTATAAGGCTTCCACTTTATCAGTTCATTGACTTACAGAATTACAAACAACTTAAAAGAGATACAAAGGAAAGTTACAATGTGGTAACACTACAATTATAATTTATTGTGATATTCCTACATTCTAAGAGCAGGCAAGGCCAAAATTTTACATGCTCCTAAGTGATTACTGATCTTTAGAAACTGGGTAATAGTAATTTAGGAGCTCATGTTAACGGTATCTTTTAAAAAAAACAATACTCTTATATTGGAAATTGTTTACTGTTACCAATAAGAGCTATGTGGGCAATTTTATTTTCCTGTTCAACCACATATATTATTAGAAGAGTACTTGGGATGACCTTAGACCAGCCAGGATAGAATTTATCTGTTCCTTCAATGCACATCTGAAGGTCTATATCTGAGATATATTTGATGCTATTATAGAACTCCTCAGCTTTAGAACACTGGACTATTTTTACTTTACAATGGCTTTTCAAGGACTATTTATCTGCTGTGGGCCATTACCATTTGTAAATAGTAATAATTTGCCTGAAGTTGAAACTATTTACCACGTCCATTCTGTTTTCCAGGACTCATAATGTGCTGTCTGTCTGTAGAGCAAAGTAGATTCATTATTTTCAAACCAATTTACCTTCTAGCTTTGTATTATGGGTAATGTACTGTGATTTCGTATTGTGTCCCTTATTCAGATTAAAAATATAAGCATCCTTGATCACAATGGCATGAGATTTATAGTATGTTTCAGTATACTTATAATAATAGAAATCACTAGATTACACTAGCCTTTAAATGCAACCATCAAAGAAAATGAATTAACGACATTAATTAAAATATTGAGGCAGACATTAGGATCTTAGTGCAGTCTCATCCAAGATGCTCAGATGACTGGATATACTGAACTTTCAAGCCGCAAGAAATGGTTACATCTCGCATGGCACTTGTGCCCACCCGTGACCTGCCAGCCACAAGTGCACTGGGCATATGGAGACAAATGCTCCCCATAACAACCAACTTAAATGGATTCTAAGTACCGTAGAAGTTCTAGCAAAGAAGCAATTCTTAAAACACACCATTCTATTCCTAAATTACAACTGCAGAGCCATGATATGAAATCAATTCATTCAACCAATAGTTATGGAGCACCTATTCTGGCAACGGGAGTTTAAACAGATATTTCATGTGAAGAATTTAGCTTGTGTTGGTATAAACAAACATATACCAGGGTCCCGCTTCCTGTCATTGAAGCTGACACAGGAAGGATTGTAAGAATTAGGCAGATGCTGGTGTAGAAAGAGTGGAGGACAAAGGCAAAAGAAGGCAGCATCCCTCTGGGACTGTCAGAGGCTCAGAAAAGCTGGGACATCTAGTAACAGAGGGAGGCAAGGGTTAGGGCTACAGAGAGGAGCAGATAGCTGAGCATGAAGAGCTTGATCATTCTTGTTACAGAGGTGAGTTTTTATCTTTTTTACAGTAATAATCCTTTCATGGATTTCAACCAGCTGTACTTTTCAACAACAACAAAAAATCAGAATAGAATAAGATAGTATAGGACAGAATAAAAAACATAAGATTTCCTTATGTGTGTTTGTGTCTACTGGGTCATATCATTAAATTTATTTCTATTGTAAGCCACAGACCAAAAAATTGAAGACCACTTTTTAAAAAATAGTTAAGTAGAGAGATATAAAGAGCCTCACACTTTGGAAGCTCAATTTGACTGCTGTAGGGAAAGGATTAGAGGGTGACAGGCTTGAGTACAGAATAGCTGCAAAAGACAGGCTACAGGTTCTGGTGTTCAACTGAGGGCGGGGCTAGTGAGGATGGACAGAAGTTCTGTAGGTGGATGCCAGGACATTGAAGAGGAAAAGAGCTAGGTGAGGAAGTGCCAGAATCTGGGTTGCTGAGGTGTCAGCTTTAGGAAACTGGTGTAAATCTGATGCCCTTCTCTGAGGCAAGGAACACCAGAGTAATAGCAGTTTTGAAGGCAGAAGAAAATGATTAGGTCAGTACATGTGGAAATACAAGGTTAAAAACATGGAGAATAAGCACAATTTGGATAATACTCTTTCTAGAAAATTTACATCTACAAACCAGTTCTGGTCAAATATCTGTTTTCTGATGCTAAAAGTTGTCACTAAAATTTCATACTCATATTTTATATGTATAAGCACATGCATTTTTTGGTAGTAAGGAAATATAATAAGTACATAAGGAATTTGCAACTGTCCAGACTGGGGGAAAGTTAGGGACAAAAAGGACATTTGCAAACACAAGAATATTATTAACAGGGTTAACTAACAGAACAAGGGTTGTAAAGATTAACAACAATGTGTATGAGCATTAGCATACTTGACACATAGTAAATGCTCTACATGTTAGTTTTTCTTTACCTTCACTTTCCTATATCTTGTAAATAGATCTTAAGATAGAGCAATATAAACCATTTACATAAGCACATCTAAAGTCACCAACAGCTAGATTTACCAGATGATGCTCTGATTCATAAACTGATTACGTTCTTTTTATTAGAAGAGCTGTCAAGAAGTTAATGGACAAGTTCATGATGCATCACCAATAAATAAATAGAAACTCACTGTATGTGTTTTGTAGCTCTCATCTATGTATGGGTTTTTAAGTCTTACCCTTAACTCCTTCAGCTAAAAGATAATCACTGAGAATTTTTAAAAGTCACTTTAAGTCTTTTTTAAAAAAAATATTTCATAGGCAGATAGATGAACAGATTAGAGAGACATATGGCTGAAACTGATGGATTGATGCATTTTTTATATTAACCAAACCCTTGTGAGCTTGGGTAGCTGAATAATTTCCCTGAATTTTGTTTCTTTCTTTTTTCTAAAAGGACTTATTATGAAAAAATTGACATGAGAAAATGGTAGAGAGACCTGTCTGTGTAAGAACTTCCATGAACCCATGCTCCAGCTTCAACGATTGTTAACTCATGGCCAATTTTGTCTCAGGTACAATTTTACGTACTTCTCCAACTCCTAGATTAACCTAAGTAATTTCACTGGTAAATGTTTTAGTATGAATCTCCAAGACATAGGAACACTTTCTACAAATTCAATAACACCATTATCATACTTAGAAAAAATTAATGTAATTTCTTAATACCAATAACACATCAGCCAGTGTTCAAATTTCCCCCATTGTTCTTTAATTTTATAGACTGAATTTTAGACACTGATTATTTTTGAGTTAACTTATAAAATAGTCCATCAGTATGTTACATCAAGGATCAACATTACCAAGAACCTGCATTTTTTGGCCTGAGGGTAAAATTCCTCCAGCTGTTCTTTCTATTTCTTTCTCTCTTCCTTCATTCCTCCTATTCTGCCTTACCTCTTTTTACTGCAACTCACATGCAGTGCACACACAGAGAGAAAGCATTAAAACTTTTTGTGGTAAGGTGAATGATAAAAATATGAAAATTGTAATATGATGGAAACTGAACAAAACAAGCACTTAAGAAAACCAGTCTTCAGAATTAGCAAGTTCTTAAGTTTGACAGCTAATGACAATCATCAGACTTTGAACAGGATATCTTCTAATACAGATATCTTTAAATATTCCATACACACATACATATATAAAACATAAACACACATAAATGTACATGTGTATGTATAGTGCTGTAAAGAACTCTTTACTGTGCATATTAGAAATAAAATGTCATACAGCAAAGTTTCTGAAAAGTTTTATATCCACTACATCTCCCTCAAAATATCTTTAGGAATAGAGGCAATAAAATGAATGGTTTTGGGGGGAAAAGGCATCCCAAGTAGAGTCAATATGTCTTTCCTTCTACTGCTCCAGTCAGTTTCCTTACTAGTCTCTCTGTCCCAAATCATTTCCTTCTCTTCTTCATCTAACATAAAGATAGATTTTGAAACAATCAGTTTTCTAAAACATGGATCCACATGCCAAGTCTGACTTAAAATCTTCTATTGTGAACCACTGCCTACAGGATCAAGATCGAATTTCTAAATGTGTCACTCCAGGATGGTTACTATCTCCCCTCAGCCTCCTCTTCCAGCCCTGTTCCCCCTGCTCTCTACCACTCCATTCCCTCAGTGCTCTACGTAGAAACAGTTCCACCCCGTGAATATGTCTTCTTCACATCTCTATGGTTACATTCATGCTGTTCTTTCTGCTTGAAATACAGTATTCCTTATTTATCCAACATCTAACAAAGGTGATTTTGTAATGAAAAAATAAAGAACAAAGCACAATATGTGCTCTTAAGTTGCTCACAACCTAATGAAATATGAGACATAAATGAGAAAACAAATTTCAAGCTGAGTACAGACACATGTACCAAAGGGCATACTATTGATATGATACAAACAGTCTGCATTCAGAAAGAGGACATGCACAAAATAGATAAAGGAAGTCCCTAAAACTAAATATCTAGAATTAACATAGAATCGTGGGGTGGCTATATTTAAGAGATCAATTATCTGAAAGTATCTCCAGTAATAAGTTACAAATTTTATTTGCATTACAGGTAATGCTTATGAGACTGTAATCACAAACTCAAATATAATTGGTTTAAGAAGTCTTTGTTACCAAATAAACACCAAATATGTGAGATTCATACATAGAAAAGCAAAGGTGTGACTTTGCTTACAAATAGACAAATTGGAGCAATTACTTTTCCCCCAAACTATGAAGTATACTAAAACATGGACTCAGAAAAGAAAGAAGTTCAATGTGGCACTGAAAAGTAAAGCCATCACCCCAAATGTAGGCATACACCGTAATAACTGCTACTTTCACTCTGATAACATTTAAAAAATTATAATAATTTTAAAAATTCTTGTTAGGAAAAGTACAATCCATACTAGAGTGTGTTTGTACAATTTGATTTAAAAATCAAAACAATAAACATCGTGTACCCACCTCCCAGATTAAGTAATAGATTATGACGAGTGCCTCGAAAGCCTCTAAAACTCTCCCCTGCAACTGCCTCCCATTCCTTTCCTACGGTCAGTGTCCACTCTCCTGTTGTGTGTGTGTGTGTATGATAATCATTCCTTTGTTTTTGTTTATAGCTTTACCATCTACATTTCTACCACCTAAACATACCCTGAATTTAGTTTTGGAAAAATGCATAGCAAGAGTATACCCAGCTGTCTAGGGAAAGAGCAATATTGCTTAGAGCAAGGAGGGCCAAGACAGATTCGGCAGGAACCTAGTCTGAATTCGGGTTCTTTGAGGTTTAAAAGGACCTTTACTGGAGGAGGTGGACAGCAGCTGAGCAAGTCCAGCAAGGTCTCGCTGTCTCTGGGCTGCTATCAGATTCACAGTGCTACTCCAGAACCATACACCAGGCAGGACTGTGTCAGGCACCAAGGGCGCTGTATCTTCTATATAGAACCTCAGTAGCAACATGTACATTCACACTGTTGTGTCACACTGTTGTGATGACCACATTCATGTCCAGAAATTTCTTCCCAACTGCAACTCTATCCTTCTAGTCCCTGGTATTCACCATTCTACTTTTCTATCTCTTTGAAGGCAGATATTTCATCTGAGTAGAATCACATGGTATTTTGTCTTTTTGAGACCGGTTTATTTCACTTGGAATGTTTTCACGATTCACCACGTTGTAGTATGTGCTGGAATTTCCTAGTTTCTTAGACTGAATTAGATTCCACGATATGTACATGCCACATTTCTATCAGTTTGTCTTGTCAATGTATATTGGTTGTTTCCACATTCTGACCACATTATGAACATGGGTGTACAAATAATTCTTTGAATCCCTGCTTTTAATTATTTTGGATATATGTCCAGAAGTGTAATTGCTGGATCATGTAGTAATTCTGTTCAATTTCTAGGGGAAATTATTAGGAAAACAATTTTTAGCTTGTTTTTCACAATGGCTACATCATTCACTCTAAATTTCCACCAACAGTACACAAGGGTTCTGAAAAATCATTTCATATCCTTGCCAACACCTTATTTTCCATGTTTTTTATAATACTCATTCTAATGAATATGAAGTGGTGTTTCATTGTAATTATGGTTTTCATTTTCTTAATGTTTAGGGATGTTGAAAATCTTTTCATGTGTTTATTCACCATTGGGATATCTTCTCTGAAGAAATGTCTAGGCAAGTTTTTTGCTTATGGAATCAGACTATTTTTTTGTCATTCACATCATCTGCTTTTTAAGCTCACCATGTCCTACCCTCCATCTCAGAGAACATACTGGGGTAAGTGAAAACAGTGTCCTCAGATGATTGAGGAGGACATGGAAAGTAGGAACTTCACTGGAACATGATCAAAAAAAATACATGGGCCTCCCTGGTGGCACAGTGGGTTAAGCAACGCACTACGAAGCAAACCGCAGCCACTGCAGCACGAGTTCAATCCCTGCCACCAGCCAAGGAGGGGATCCACATGGTGCGGCAGACCTCTCCTACTGTGCCCACTGCTCGCCTCAGCAGTGTACTTCCGTTGATCTGCCTGTTCTGCTCCCTGCTTTCTGTGGTGAATCCTCTCATACCCCCCACACACCTCTGGCCTGTACCCCAGTGCTTGTATGCATAAATAAATAAATCTTTAAAAAAAAATACAGACAAAAATCTGGGCCAGATTTACCTGGCATAATGTCTTTGGTTGAAATACTGTCTACTCCCACTGGGGATCCTGGTGATGACAAGTCATCATGTCTAGTCTTAAATGAAACTGCTCCTGTCTGTATTGTGTACAATATACCCCAGGATTACCCTTGATCTTCCTCATGGAGACTGCATCTTCCCTGCTTCTGCATCAGATCTTTTTCTTACCTTACTCTTTCCTTCATTTTGAGAGAGAGCACATTTTCAATTAGATTTTTGAGGAAAAAGGGCATAGGAGGTACAGATTTGGGGACTTTTATATCTCACAATATCCTTATTCATTCATTACTGATGAATAGTTCGGGTTGGTACAGAATTCTAGTTGCTTATTATTTTCCTTCAGAATTCCGAAGGAATGCTCATGTCTTTTGTAAAGCCCTAGTCCATTCTGATCCCTGATACTTTAGGCATGATCTCTGGTTTTGTTCAGTGTCTTCTCCTTCTAGCCAATATTAGGAGGTTTCACAAGGATATGCTTTGTTGGGGAGCTAGTTTCATGCTTCACAGAGCACTCAAATTTTATTCAGTATGGAAACTTCCTGTCCTTTTTTCTCTGTACACTGTTTCTGAAACTCATAATACATGGATGTTGGGACCTACTTTCTCTTTTCTTGTTTCTGTCTTCCATCTCTTTGTCCATACTTGTGTAGCTTGTCTTTATTTTCTAGTCTTTCTAATAATAAAGAAAAGCACATTTCTGGGGAAACAGTATCATCATATTAGTACACCACATCAGAGTAAAGAGAAGAGTAACCACCTTCTGAACAAAGGTTTTAGGTCAGGTATAAATGGTAAACAGGGCCAACAAATCACAGCTATAGCTGTAAGATCAGGTGAAGTCCCAATCTGCGCAGTGTAGCAAGGGCTCTTGTATTTCTTTGGGGGTATTAAATAGTCAGCCTTACTTAGTTGTTTTCTGTTCATAGGAGCTATAAAATTTCCTCCCTGATAACCTTACATTCTATTTTAAGAATAGACATTTCTACCAGTAGTAACATTTTTGAATGTCTTTTTCTTTCCAAAAATTTGTCCATTTCATATAAATGGTTGAACTTATTGGCATAAAGCTATTCATATTACCTATTATTCTTTTAATGTTTGTAGAATCATAAGTGATATTACTTCCTATTCCTGGTAATGAACATTCGTCTGTTCTCTGTTTGCCCTGACCACTAGCCTGGCTAGAGGTATATCAATTTTATTGATCTTAAAGAACCACATTTTAGTTTCACAAATTTTCTCCATTCTTACTGTATTTATCATTTCACTGATTTCTGCTCTTTGTTGTTTTCTTCTCTCTGTTAATTTGTTCTTCTTGTTTAGCCCATCATGTTTTAATTATTTGAGGAGGAATTTGAGGTCATTGTTCTGAGACATTTCACTTAGTGCTATAAATTTTCCTATAAAGACTGCTTTAGCTTCACTCACAAATTTTAACAAGTTGTATTTTCATTTTCGTTCAATTCAAAACATGATCTAATTTCCCTTGTGATATCTCCTTTGATGATCTATTACTGAGGAGTTTGATTTTTAGCTTTCAAATATTGGAGGTTTTCCATGTATAATTTTGTTATTGATTTTTTTCATTTAATCCTATTGTGTTGGAGAACATACTTTGTATGATTTGAATACCTTTCAATTTATTGAGGCTATTGCTATGGCCCAGAATAGGGTCTGAAAAGTGAATGTTACATATGTATTTGAAAAGAATGTGTATAATGTTCAGGGGAGTGTTCTATAAATGCCAGTTGGTCAAACTGGTTGATACAGTGTTCAAATAGTCTATATCCTTACTGATTTTTTGTCTATTTGTTCTCTCAATTATTGAGGAATGCTGAAATTTCTGACTAGAACCATAATTTGACTATTGCTCCTTGCATTTCTCTCATATTTTGTTTCATATATTTTGAAGCTCAACGTTAATAGGTACATAACATTGAGGATTATGTCCTCTTGATGAATTGGTCTATTATAATGAAGTGATCCTTTGCTCTATATCTACTGTCTCATCTAAATAAAGTCACCAGCTTATTTTAGGTGTTTTCCTTTGAATATCACTGAGTGCAAAGAATATAGAACATATCATCTCTACAAAAGAGCTGATAAAAAGTCATAACATTAACACATTAACAAGTTGGGAGTGGCTGACAGTATGACCTCTGGAGATAGAATGGCAGCATCAGTCACTTGAGAACCTGTTAGGAATTCAAATTCTCATGCTCCACTCCAGGCTAACTGAATCAGAAATTCCAGGATGGTAAAATATTTGTTCTCCCATGTATACCTGGTAATTTTGAGGCATGCTGCTGTTTAAATGTCACCACCTAGAGTCCCTACTTCTAGCATCTGCTCCTAGGAAACTACCTGGATTGAAATAAGCAAAACAAACAAACAAAAAGACCCAATGACTCTTTTGAGGGTGAACTTTATAAACTAAAACTTTCTCTAGTTAGATGGCTATTTTTGCAACTCCGCATTTTCTTAATATAGCCACAATCAAGGTCCATATTTGTATAAATTTTATATCACAGTTGTAATACTTTTGAGTAAAGTGTAATATCAGATTTTAAAGCTATACAACAAACTAAAATTTATTTTAAATATGAAATTTCAGAAGCATGGGGAAACACTCACTACCTTGAGTTTTTAGCTGTGAATTTTGAAGGTAGTAACACTTCTTTGGAAACATTAAAATGAATTTTCACTGACTGTGACTACAGCATCTTAGGGGTGAATCAAAGTTAGGTATGGCTCAAAACTACCCTCCTTTTAAAACAACTCTATCAGCCAGGACTTTTGTTTTCCTGTAGGTCTAATACAGCAGATGGGCCATTTTCTGACCAAAGTTTTCCTACTGTGCAGTTAGTCTGTGTATCCTCTTTTGCGTGCTATCCCATACAGGTGGGATTCTTCTTCCTTTTATGTAAATGTGCTTTTATACCTGGAGAGCTTCTTGCTGCTGCTGTTTGTTTATACTATTTTTAACTCTCCTCTCAGGTGTGGGGCTGCTCTCAGTTCTTTATACATTTGTCTCATTGAATTCCCACTATTGCCCTGCCAGGCAGGTATTACACTCATTATAGACATGTAGAGCACCTGGTCAATGGTCATAGCCCTGCAAGTCTGTGGATGAACTGGCAGATTACGCCTCGATTCCAAATTCTGGAGAATTACCACTGAGATCACAATAGCTACGGGTTATAATTTCAGAACATAAAGTGTAAAGAAAGGAAA
Organism: Galemys pyrenaicus; assembly: GCA_019455555.1. Classification (NCBI taxonomy): domain Eukaryota; kingdom Metazoa; phylum Chordata; class Mammalia; order Eulipotyphla; family Talpidae; genus Galemys; species Galemys pyrenaicus. Next base: position 4,067,060 of record JAGFMF010011568.1, read on the forward strand.
AAGACTCATGTACTAAAACAAGTTACTTTTTAGCGCAAAAATTTAATAGATATTTAAATAGTCAACAAATTGGTTTATTTCAGCATACAAAACATATTTCTAGGTATGAAAAGAATAAAGAAAAAAGAAAAATAGAAGCCAGTCCTTGCCTTGGCACTTTATAAACGGACTACATCCAAACACACACCCTCACCCAAAAACCCCAAGGCAAACTCTTTAAAAATAGTATCATTTTAGTATATTGCCTTTTGTTTAGTATGGACTGCATAATATATTTGTATTAAATGTACTTAATCTTTATTTTTAACAGGAGACTTTTATTTGGATTACAAATAATAGATACTACTTAATATTTTTCACAGTAAGATCAAGAACAGAATAGAATTTTATTAGATAGTATAAGTATTATAATATTTTTATATATATTTATTAACTGATTCCAACTTAAGAATTTCATTTTCAGGATCACACGAGGAAATGAGGATCAAACTATCAACTTAATTGGTGGTTTTCTCTACCAAGATGTAAGCAGAGTTCCCATACCTTTTCTAATTTCCTTATATCAGAGTCAAAAATATTAATATTTGCTTGTATCTTACACAAGAAGCTGAAAAGGATAAAAAAAAAAGAAGAAAGGAAGGAAGGAAAGCCTTATAGGCAGAGTAATCAATGGTCAGTAAAAGACTTGGAAAACCTAAAACAAGAGGAGGAGAATGGTTTGATCTTTTGTCTTTGGTCTCTAAGAAGCATAAAAATAGAGTTATAAAAAAGGTTTTTGCAACATGTTAATAAAAAAATTAAAAAGAATCACTTGGTTTGAAGGGATTTTAACGTAACTTTGAGAGAGGAGGCTATAAAACAAAACCTAAAGCATACCCACGAGAACTTGAGGAAATCAAAAGAAATATAAACTTTCACAAATTGCCTAGAAAATCATGAACAATCATTGACTTGGTTTGTTGTAATTTCAAATTAACTCTTCTTTAAAAATGTGATTTATATGTGACCATTTACACAGATCTTATCTATGATTTCATAGGTGAGCATTACAAAGCTTAATGAATTTTCTTGATATTGAATTTTTAAGCCTTTGAAATCTTATATTTCTGTAATGTACTATTAACATTTAAGCAAAGCTGCATGATCTAGAGAAAATTCAATCTCTTCTCATGATTAAATTTCAGTAATTGAACATAAAAACATTTGGAACAAGAACGGCTGTATAAATGAACTGTCAGCATATATTACAACATTACAATGTTGCTTAGGTAAGAAAATGCTCCTTGAAGAAGTTGGCACAATGAGCAGCCAGTTGGAAAAACAGAGGAAGTAAGCTATCACTGAAATAACGAGGAGGAATTCCATTAAGGCTCCAGGCCAGGTATGTGAAGGAGGTGTGATTGATATGCAGGACTTAGAGATTAACTGTGTGGGACATTCTGCGGCCATGCCTACATGCATCTAACATAATGCTATATTTGGTATCAGAGTTGACTGAAGGGATGTTTACAGAGTCATTGCTCTTACTAGCTCTTTTCTTTTAAATGCTAAGGATTTTGTTTCAGCCATGGCGTCAGCAAGGGAGTGTTTTCATGAGGAAAAGAAAAATATAGTCGTGCCCAGAGTAGTCTCATGTTAAGATGTGGTAAGTGCTCACTTTTAGTGTCAACAACAATTTTTAAAGCTCATTTCATACAAAGACAGGGATGACAATGACCATGAGCTCATCAGGTTCCTATGTTCCTATCAGTAGGTCCCTCTGGATATTACTAATAAAAGATAAGATTTTAGAAGCCAGCATAATGACTAGATATAAAAACAATTTTAAAAACTTGATATTTATGAGTATGGGCGTATGGAAGAAGTCATTGTTTTGAAACTGCTTCTAGAACTGCTACAGAGCACTAGAATCTAGTTCTTTTAACGTCCTTAAAATGTTAAAAGACAAGGATCATATCTTAATTTATATTTCTATTACAGGTGATTTTATAATGAAAATTTGGATAGTCAAAATCTTTAAAACATTCTCCTTGAAACAGAAATGAAGCACTGGAAATACTGCACAGTAGAACCTTTTTAATGGCTTTTGTTACATGAATTCCTACATATTGAAATTTAAATGTTGTTTTACCAAACCCACCTATTACTTACAGTAAAACAGTATTACTTAAGTATACTTAATAAAGATGTATCTTAGTTCCTAAGAAGTAAGTTAGTCTTGTTTACCAATACCTAAGTTATAGAAAAGGCTCCCATTTTTTCTGTTTCTGGTTTCTGCTATACATTAGAAGAAATGACCACCTGTGACTCCTACTTCTGCTCCTAGCTCACTGTATGACTCACACTAAACCCTATATGGCAACAAAAAACTCAAAAACTGGGCACCCTAGGGCTAGTTCAGATTGCTTACAAAGTTTTCTCTAATAAAATAAGGATTGATAACTGGCCATGACAAAACTAAAAGAAATAAACTTAAGGGATTTGCTTTTTTCATGTCTTATTATTTAGTAATTTTACATCATAATAACACTTCACCCTTTTTCCAAGGCCAAATTCAGATGGACATACACTAATTTCATGGACAAAAAAGTGGCAGTGGCATGGCCAGAACAGTCCCCCTTATTTGAAATCAGGATGTGGTCCTCAGTACTACCAATTGGTATTACAGGTGCTTTTTCTTTTACTTTCACTTTGTTTTACTTATCCTCTTAGAAAACTATAGCCTTAAATTTTCAAAATGACCTTTTGTCCTGAAACTTTCATTCAGTTTAATATAACATACAGATATTGTCTATCTTCTAGGCTCAATCTTGCAACTTAAAACATTCTGCCTAAGAAATTTACAATTAAATACCAAGTGGCATGAGTGAATAAAAGTTCAGCAAAGGGGGGCCTCCCTGGTGGCACAGTGGGTTAAGCAACACACTATGGAGCAAACCGCAGCCACTGTAGCACGAGTTCGATCCCTGCTGCCGGCCAGGGCGGGGACGCACATGGCATAGCAGACCTCTCCTGCTGTGCCCACTGCTCCCCTCAGCAGTGTACTTCTGTTGATCTGCCTGTTCTGCTCCCCGCTCTCTGTGGTCTGTACCCCACACCTCTGGTCTGTACCCCAGCTCTTGTACACATAAATAAATAAATCTTTTAAAAAAAAAAAAAAGTTCAGCAAAGGGAGAGATCTGAACCAGCTGTGCAATGGGATTTCAATAACTAATAAAACTGTGACAGAAAAAGGCAGAGAGGAAGTAGTCCAAAATGGTGAACAAACAAGAAAACTGTTAGGAAAGCACAAGAAAAGTGAGGTCACTTGGCCAAAGTCAAAGAGTGAGTATGGAATAGAGGCTAACAAAACTTGGGGTACACCATTCATGATCTTGGAGTCTTCTCTTAAGGAGTACAGACTCGGGGCGGGGAGAAGGAAATGGAGGCCAGGTCTCTACAAACATTGAGCCTAAAAATACAACTAAATACATGGTACACTGTCTTTTATTAATTATGCAAGCTCAAGCAGCACAGGAACTGTGTATTCTGAACAGCTACCGAATCTCTAGGGCCTGCCATTAGCAAACGCTCAAGTTTTTGTTGACTAAATGAGTAAGCAACTTTAAAAGATTAAAAGTAAATGTGGAAATTTTAATTTTAGCTTCTCACACCCCAAGCTGTTGGATCTGCAGGTCTGAGGGAGCCACAGAAGTTGGTCTCTGTTCTGCAGGGCAGGGTTTGTTCAAGCTGTCAAGAATAAGGCATACTTCAAGAGATACCCAGTGAAATTTAGAAGGTGAAAGGATAAAACTAATTCCTTTGCTCAGAAATGCTTGGTAATCCTGGATAAATACAGTACGATGTACTGAAACACAGGATGACAGTTCACGCAACCAAAAGAGATAACCTTTTTTAGGTTGCTGATGCCCCCACAAAAGGAGATATGACAGTTTGTATAGATTATGCTCATGAACTCCCAAAGTGAAAAGTGAGGGTTGGTCTGACAAATTATGCCTCAGCATATTAGATCTGCTACTGGCCCACAGGCTTCTCCTTAAGTTTGGCATACACAAATCTATGAAAACCAAATCAAAGTGACATAAGATTAAAATAATGTGGAAAGCACTGATGGTAAACCTGGTGCCTTCACCTGCTACTTGGATGAATGACTTGCCAGAACTACCACTGGAAATAAAGTTTTGGGGGGCCCTGTCTGTTCCTCTCAGTACCAAGAAGCAAGGAATTCAATGCAGAAGTGTAACAGAAGCATATCCTTGGTCAAAATATTGCAGGTTCCAAGTCTTACTTAGTGGAAGAAGATGAAGATGCTTACAAGAAACAATTCCCTGATTACACAGGAATAGCATAAGTCTAGACAAGCTAGAAGAAATGTGTAAGAAAGCTAGTGCTGCCATCCAAGAGAATCTACTCAATGAGAAGAGCCTAAAAAAGAAGTCAAAAAGAAGAGGTGGAACTGTACCCTCAAAAAATGTCTCTTGCCCAAAAGAAAGATCAGGTAGCTCAGAAAACAAGCTTCCTCAGAGCTCAGGAGCAGGTTGCTGAAAGCTAGTAAACCAAAAGATAAAAATAATAAACTTAATGACCAAGAAAAAATATTTTAAAAAAATATTTTTGGTTTATCTCTTCACATCAATAATTTCCTGTGATTTATTTCAAATAAGTGAGCACGTCAATAGTTCAATGTTGTTTTCTTTACTCCATGTTACTTCCTTTCTAGGTAGCTCAATATATATAGATAGAGAAACATTAACAACTTTTACATGTCAGGAATTGAAGTCATGAACTGGCACTAAAATCTGGTTTTATATATTATCAATAGTTACTTGCTTAAAAAGCAAAACAATTATTTTATCAAACTTGACATCTAGTAATAGAAAAATCCTTTTTCTGTAATTTTTCCTGAAAAATATTTATTATCTGCTTTTAAAATGGCTGTTTTAAGCTAGAAATACAAGGGGGATAAAAACTCTTACAATGACAAGACAAAGCTATATTCAATATTCCAGAATTTCCCTTTCTCGCTGGTCACTAGTTCCTTGAAACTAGAAGGGGTAGTAAATTCAAAAGCTCTCTCTCTTAACTGTGGCATCATCCTAGCATGGAATGCTTTTAATGCAGCCATGGTTAAGAACATTCTTCCCCAGAACACTGCCACAGTTATCGTAGATAACTTAGGGAAATGATGCAAAGACTTACTTTTGAAAGGATGCCCCAGAAATTACTTCTGGGAAGGATCTTGGGTCTCAATGTCTGTTATTAACTCTGCTAGATGTTAAGAGTAGAAGTTGGTAAATATGTCTTGACTGGTATGAGAGGGAATCTGGTGTTTCCTCCCCCAAACTGAAAACACGCTAATCCTCACTGGAAACTAATAAAGGGGTAAAAAGATGATTTGTAATAATACAGGAGGCTCTCAAACACAGTAGTGATTATAGAGGAAGAATTTATTTTTCTCCCCTTTCACATAAACACACAGGAGAGCCCTTCTATTTGATAGATAGGAAATCTTCTCATTTGTTTGTTTGTTTAATGTCTAACTCTAGCCTGATCCTGCTACATTCTACAATTTTAAAAAGGACATTTTTCTTGCAAGCTTCCCATATAAGGCATCTTGGAACATCTTGAAAGTTTTGCATATATCTGTATGATGCAATATTGTGGCACTATTATACATACTGAATAATGTCTTAAACAATTCTAGAACAAATTAGCTTTAGATAAAAGGTTGATATTGTAAAGAAACACATTATGATCCAAGGAAAGTGAAGTTAAACTTCATTTGAAAATCAGAATATTTATTTCCATTAGGTGAAACGCAAATATAAAAATTCATGTTTTATAATAAATCATAACCTATATTAAGTGATTGTGATGAAAGGTTTGGGAGAAGCTATGACTCTGAAATATAAATTTTCTTAGATAATTGTTAGGGAAAAAAAATCAGCTGACTACAAACAAAAGACATATTGTATGGTTCAAATATTTAAGCCAGGAAAATAGTTTCAGTTTTGTGGCCTATAGTTTATATTCAATAAATGTTAGGGAACATATATGTGAATAAAAAATTTACCTTAAATATCTTTTGTCCCTTGAAGGCATAGTGGAAAAAAGCCACTGTACTCTTCCTCAAAGTATAAAGTTTTGAATTGCATTTATTTATAAACATAACTTCAATTATTCTAAATAAAATGTTTAAGACTCAAATGAAAAACCAATATATGTTTTTTTCTGTATTTTAGTCTTTGATGTCACATTTGCATCTAGCTGTGATTATTGAAAAATAAAAATATATTCAAGTTTCCAATTTAGAAAGTCACATTCATCATAAAATACCTTTTGATTACAAAGAACCCGGTATTTATGTCCCTGCTAGGCCAAAGAAATAAAGCTGTAATAAAGGAAATAAAACTGTTATAAATTGCTCCCAAGCAAAGGTAAAATGACCACCCAATTAAGTCATAACTTTAAAAATCACCTTGAGGTTAAATTGGGAAGAAATACGAGGAAAAGGGCAATTAAAGATCAGTCTTTTAAATCTGAGGTCTCCTCATTGACAATGAAAGATTCAGTTACTTACACTATTTTTCACTATTTCATATATGAGCTGCTTTTAACAATATTTTTTTCCTCGACAGGAGAAATAGGAATGCACTTTAAGAAAAAAAGCTATGAAAATCTTTGCGAAGGAAAATAAACTAATCAAGATTGATCTCCTGGGTTTCTAAGAAGTTCGCCAATTCCAAATGTTCAACTAAGGCTTCCTTCAACAGGGAAGAAAACAATAAAGCTTCTCTGTAATATATTGGTCAATAAACTGTTGGGATAAAAAGGGTTAAAAGTTGCAGTATTTTGTAAAATGCATTTATTAACAATAATTAAAATAAGTACTCACTTATTTCATTTTCTAAAAAATAAGTTTCTATTCCCCACTACTGAAAAATATGGGCCAATTTTGTCTCACAGTTCTTAAGGGAGTTTTAAGATTATGCTCTTAGCAAGTCTTAGGAAGAAGGAATTGTTTTGTCGTTGGTGGTTTTTTTCAAATTTATTCTTTAAAAACCAACAACAACACAACTAATAAATATGTCCACAGAGCAAATGCAAAGGAGACTATCTTTTTTAAAGAGGCCTTCAATATTAATTATAGAACAAATGAAAATTATTAAAAAATCAATCACATCACAGACTAGGTTGTCTTGTTTTAAAATTCTTTCCTTGCTTCTTTTAAAGTTCACCAGAAAAAAAAAAAAAGTAGTTTGCTATAAATGTCACACATATGGGGTGGATAAATAGCTAAGTAAAACTGAAAAAAGCCTAATCTAATGTACCTTTGTCTGTCAGCTAATCTCTCCTGGTTTAACAATCTGAGTTTAACTACTTCATGATGAATGAGACAGGGTGCAAATGACCTGAGTGTTTCAGCCCATAAAACAGGCTTAGGGAAATAAAACCTGCAAATTTGATCACCCGTCTTAGATTGGCCATCATTGGCAATATAGTTAAGGTTTTAACAGAAACTAACCATTTTAAAGAAATTGTGTAAGTGTAATAGTAACCAATGAAATGCCAATAATTTACATCTAAAGTACCATTTATCCTAAAACAGGCTTATTCCATGCAAGATTTGCTATTACATAACTGAAATTCAGATAGTTCTGAGAGCTCATTGTCAGAGGACCCAGGGAGGCTTGAGTTTTATAGACTCAGTATTACAGAAAGTTTCTTGGGAGCATTAACATGTAGTCAAATTAGCAAAAAAGCTGCAGTTGTTAACAGCAGTAGGTCTATTGTTCAAGAAGAAATACATTTCATGAGATTCATTATGAAAGAGAGGGGGAAAATCCTTTTTGGCATTCTGCATATAAAATCTTCTCAAAAAGACATCTACACTTAAAAAAAAAATTCCACCTACTTTTACTACTACAACCTTTGTTAATTTTCTACAGTTCTCTGCTCTGACTTAAAAGTCATTTCCTTACGAAAACAGATGACAGACAACTTGAGTGACTGATTATATTGTGCCATAGCTTTGTTTTTCTCAGAGGCCTTGGTTTAAGAGGATGGATGTTAGTGTAAATGACAGAAAGTGGAGCTTCGCATAAGATTTCACTTCTGTTCAAAGACAAGCTAATGTAACCTCACTGCGGTGCAATCAACTTGACAAATGGACACCGTGCAACCCTCTGCCTCCCACTGAAACTTGAGAGCCTGATTTACACAATATTCCCCCTGTAGATGGAAAAAGACTTCATGCTGCTAGGCTGTATAATGGGTTGATCTGATAATTCTTTGCATGTGATGAAATCTGATAAAACGGAGGTGAAATGCAGCTCAAAGAATGAAGCAAGTTAATGAACTTATAAAACTACACTTAAGTCTCTTAAAACCTGAATAAACAGAAAAAGAGACTTGGCTCATAACATGTTGAGAAAACGTAGCAGTTCTCATGCTTAACTCTGCAATCAATTAAAGATATATGGCTTTTACTTACACCGAATCCAAGATCCTAACTCATGGGATACGGCTCTATTCAAACTGAATATAATTTGTAGAGCTTGATGTGCCTTATCTTTACCATCAGATTTTGCCAGCCCTCAGTTCATTATCTCAAGAATTTTATATTACTTTTTCTGTTATTTCCCTAAAAGCTTAATATTTTTCCTTTTAAAGTAGGCTTCATAAAGAACTTATAAATACTACCATGCAGATTTAAGTTCATCTGTAGATTTAAACACACTAAGCTGGCTATAACACAATATCACGAAAGTCAGACTTGATAAGAAATAGAAATTTCTGTTTTAAAGTTATAGTACAAGTTCTTCCTTAATGCCTATTGGTATTAATGCTTGGAAATAAATGCCACGAATGTAAACTGCAATCAGAAGCAGTTTTAACACATGTAAATGTTGAATGAGGTAGAATTTTAGCCTTATGTTTACTTTGCTGTTGTCACAAATAAAAAAAAGCACTTATGAAAACATTTCATGCTGAAGTGAATGGATTTCAACAGCTGCTGATTTGGTGACATGGAGAACCCCAGTGGAGACATCCTGCTGAATTAACGTTTTGAAAATGTTAAAAAGAAACTTCAAACAGACCTCGTTTAGCAGGCGGTCAAAGATTTTGCTCAGTGGGGATCATGTGAGGCTAGCAAAGCAGTCACTCAGCCATGAATCTGACTTGTCAATAGTTGCCTGTTTTCTCAACAGGTGACTCGACAAGGCACACAGTCTATTTCCCCCTAACACAGAGAGAATTATCCTAGACTTTTGCACTGGCATTATTTTGGAAGGCACAGCATGTGGGCTTGGTGAAATAGCAGTCTGAGGGTTTTAGATATATTTTTAAAAATTTATACCTTTGCTTTTTTCAATGGAAAAATCAGCTAAGCCATATTTTAAACCTACTGATTTTCAAACAAATCTTTTCAATCAAAAAGCCTGGAACATGTATTTTTATCATATTTTATTCTTATAGTAGTGCCATATATAACCTTTTTTTTTTTTTCCCCAACCTCAGATCACTGCTTTACAGATGAGGAAACAGAAAGAATCTTCAGAGCTAAAATAATTTGCTACAGTGGGCTGTGGTAGTGGACCATGGGTGTTTGGTGGTTGGTGTGGTGTGGTAACACCTTAGGGGGACATTCTGTACTTCTAAAACACCAACAGTAATGTAAAGCAATGTTACTCAATTCAAAAAAAGAGAATGCTATAAAAAAAAAAGTCTGGAACATTGAGGAATCTTGGAAATAAAAAAAAAGATGGAGCTCCTCATTTTACAGATGAGGAAACTGAGGCATACAATTAGGAGAGATTTAAGTAACTTGTCATATATTGCATATTTATTTTTATACTAGGACTAGAATGCTCATCTTCTGTCCCCAGCACAATATTCCTTATATTTACTATACCTGCTAACTAAATCAGAATTAGGATTTATTTGTCAATGTAAAAATACTTAAAAGAAAGACACCATTAAACTGAGCAACATCTCATGTTTCAGTGTTTTTCTGATTTGACATGTTTTGATTCTTTTTTTTTCTTTAAACTTGCCACAGAAAGATAGGGCTCATGGAAAATTCCTTCCCCACATCACTAAAAAGTATGGGTAAGTGGGGAGGGGAGAATGAAAAGAAGTCCAGTACCAAGCTTTGTTTTCAACCCTCCATATTTAAGAGTTTAGTACAAATATAGAGTACAAAAATAATAAAGCATCTCATTGTTGCTGATTCAGATTGGCATTGTAAACTGTGCAATACAAGCTACTATTATGTAGAAAATTACCAGGTATCCATTAAATGAGTCCAGACTATTTTCTATTGTTCAAGGATTTTTTCAGTTGTTTTTGAAAGTCTAAGTACAGAGTTCAATGAAAGTTCTCAGAGGTGACTCTACAATCACAGCAGTGCTCATTAGCTTAGTCAACCTCACCTACCACTCCATCAATACAGTCATTACCAATCAATGCTAAAATGGAATCTCGGGGTAAGTAAATCACCTCATGTTGGCAAAATGTTTCCTACAAAAGTACCCCATTCAAAATACTTTCTACATAACTCAGAGATAAAAAAAAATTAGGAAGGAATTTAAGTGAATGCCAATTCCATAATCATACACACACAACTGTATACACAACCTCTCAGGGCTCAAGTTCACTAATTCTTGCTATTAGTGAAGTTTAACTCCTCCTATGGTCTGTGGAAACAAGTATTCTAATGTATAGGTTCATGGGAGTAAAAGATAGATTGGGTTATATATAAAAATGAAAAATGCATTCATCCTTTGACCCAAAATTTCTACATACAGAAATTAACCCTGAGGAAATAATTCAACAAGTGGGGAAAGACATATGTGCAAGGATTTTCATGGCAGTAATACACAAAGTTGAAAATTATGTTAAATTAAAATTAAAGTTGGCAAGAAGATAAAGGTACATACATATATTGGCTCATATGCAGGTGTTTAAAATGGTCATTTTACTAATATAAAGATACAACAAAGTGGCTAAAAATCTCCATTCACTATATATAAAGCTATAATAATGTTAGCAAATAGATTAATGGAACTGAAAAGAGCCCAGAAATAGACCCACACTTATTCCAAAGTAATCCTACTGTGTTAGAATAATTGAATAAACATCTGTTAAAAAACAACTATCCTCTCACCACCCACAAAAATTAACTTTAGGTTTATCTTACATTTAATGTAAACGCTATCAGAAGAAAACAAAGTAGAATAGCTTCACAAAATGGAAACTGGTAAAGGTTTCTTACAGATAATCAGAAAATGAAAAACTGATGAACTCGAATGCATCCATAAATAAAACTTCTGCTCATGAAAATACTAAGAAGATAAATAAGGAAATCAAGAGAAAGAAAATATTGCAAAGCATATCTGACAAAGGAGTGGTATCTAGGATAAAGAACTTTTATAATGTTTTTAAGAAGAAGACAACCTCTTTGATAATGGGCAATGATTTTTAAGTATTTTTCCATGTTTTTGAACAACATGAAAGCATAGCATTTGTTGTACCATCTTCTATTAAAAGTCTATGGTGGCTCAGAACAAAGAATCTTTTTAAGAGATTTACAGAGAAAGCTATATGAATGATCAATAAACATACCAAAAAAAGCATTCAATATCACTGTCATCAGGAAACAACAAATTAAAGTCATAGTAAGATAGTAATACACACCCATCAGAATGGTTTAAACTAAAACTTTCATACATCATTGATGAAATGTCAAATTGTGTCTTATACAGAAAATCCACCCACCCTATAACCAGCAATCCACCCTTAGCAACTGATCCAAGAAAAATGAAAGCATGTTCACAAAAGATTTTTATAAGAATGTTCATAGCATTCTTATAGCATTCTGTATTCATGAGCTGGAAGTCACTCAGTTGTCCATCAAAACAAGAACGGATACACAAATTATGGCATATTCATTCAGTGACATACTATTCATCAATGAAAAGAAAAAATGACTACCAATAAACATACAGGTGAATCTCAAAATCACGTCATTGAGTAAAGAAAAATCATTCAAATGAGAATACACTATTTGAGTTCATTTGTTTTGGAACAGGTAAAACTAATGTATCATGGAAAAGTATCAGAGCAATGGTTGCATTTGAGGGTAGTGAGGGCTGGAATTTACAAAAAAAAAAAAAGGTGACATGAGGTAACTTCTTATGATAGCAATGGTTTATATCTTGATAGGGGATAGGATAGAAATAAGGTCAGAATTTGTCAATTGATACCTTTAAATTGTGCATTTTATTGCATGTAAATTTTACCTCTAGTAAAAAAATAAAGCATCAATAAATATGGAATTCAATTTAATGCATGCTCAATTGTGGTGGGAGGGAGTGAAGGAATGTCTGTTCTTTCCTTAGAAACACATCAACCTCAAAAGATTAACAGAACTATTTAAAAAGAGAGATAAATGATAAAACAAGTATAGTAATTTTAATAGCAGGTAATTCACAATGAGCATTTATAATTTATCAAATGATATTTTCCTGAACTGACATTTTATCTCTTTTAATAGATAGATACTATATTTCTTTATCTTTATATATAATTGTTTCCTCTAAGAGATGGATCAATTAAATAATTTTTAAAGCTCTTCTTTGGCAAATGTCCAAAAAAGATATTAAATAAAACAAGTTCAGTTGATCAAATGATCTGAACATCAAAGTTTTCCATGCTTTTGAACAACATGAAAGCATAGTATTAGTTGTACCGTTTTCTATTTAAAATCTATGACATGGTGGGCCTCCCTGGTGGCGCAGTGGGTTAAGCAATGCACTATGAAGCAAACCGCAGCCACTGCAGCACAAGTTCGATCCCTGCTGCCAGCCAGGGTGGGACACCCACATGGTGCAGCAGACCTCTCCTGTTGTGCCCACTGCTCCCCTCAGCAGTGTACTTCTGTTGATCTGCCTGTTCTGCTCCCTGCTTTCTGTGGTGAATCCTCTCACCCCTCCCACCACACCTCTGGCCTGTACCCCAGTACTTGTATGCATAAATAAAAATAAATCTTTAAAAAAAAAATCTATGACATGGCTCAGAGCAAAGAATCTTTTCAAAATTATCTATAATAACTATGAATTGTAAGCCACTTGTATTGTGCTTAGAAACATAAAATTAAATATTTTAAATTTTATTGGAAAACTTTAACAAATAACACTTAGAATTTTGTACATGACTGATTTATATGCACGAAGAAAGAAAAATAACAGTTTTTCCAATTGGTTGAGCCAACAAAATGGAGCTAAACAAGATATTTTAGAACCCCCGAGGATGATATATAATAAGAACATTTTATTATAATCTCAGAGTTCCTTTATCATATATTTGAATTTTAAAAACCTAAACAATGTTCCCATTTCCAAATTAAAGTATCGACCAAGGAATAGCTGAGGATCTTATTTGTTGGGTATGATTTTTATCTGCTATTGAAACAATAAATCTACTTTGTAACACATTTTTGGATAGCTGGCTATAACAAAATACAAAAAAACTAATCAAATGGGAAATGATATGGTGATGATATGGGAGGAATATGCTTTTGCTATTCAATAATTTATATTGCGTATGCTACCTAATATTATAAAAACCACATAACAGACCCAGGAGGAATTTTTCATTTTGTTGGATGGTAAAATGTGCCTTTTCCTCTCAATTACAGAAATTTATAGCATCACATACCAATAAAATAAAAGTATTCAGCCACTTAATTGAAATCAAGAATTTTAATGGTCAATGAGTATAAGAAATGATTAAAAAGAAATTTTATCTTAAGCATTAATATTTTTCTAACAGGCCATTTTCAAAAACACATCAGTTAGTTTACTCAATGGTTTCATTCCTTATTTAATGTCCTCTCTACTTAATACAGCATTCTGGTCTTCCATTGTTAATAAAATGCCAATAAAAATGCACACTTTTTTTCCATTGTTTAATTTAACCTCATTTAAAGACTGGGTCTCTAAGCAAATGATCATCTATTAGAGTGAATAATTTACAAAGCCCAAAATACATGAGTATAAACACTAGTTCTTCAGTTTAACTAATGAAAAATGTGACTATTAAAACAATGGACTATTTTAGAAATTCCATCTACAAACGAGTACCGTCTTATTAATATTCATCTAGGGAAGTAAAACAATATTTAGTTGTAGAATTCCATTTGGAGCTATCTATCACAAGATTGTCTACCTCAAGTGTGTGTCCTCCCCCCCGCCCCACACACACACTGCCTTCGTCTATGACCACTTCGACACAATAATATAACTTAACAGGCCTCTCCAAATAACTTGTAGTTATTTCTTAAAATCAATGTCACCATTAAAATGACAAGGTTGAGACAAAAAGAATGTTTGTAAAATTATAAAGACATTTCTGAAAATGGAAACATTCTGCAAAAGTCACCACTAAAATAAACACATATTGCCTCCTCTCAGGATGCTGAGATGAGCATTTCAGAAGAATCAATACTTACATGTATATGCTTTGGTGTGTGTGTGTGTGTGTGTGTGTATTTTAGCTACCACAATTGATGGGAGAAACAGAAAGAACTGCATGAGGTATCAGAAGGTCTGAGTTTGACTTAGAGTGCTGCCATTTATAAGCTGTGAAAGTTTGGATAAGTCCCTTCACTTATTTGGGCTTCAATTTCTGCATCTTTACAATGAGATTTTATATAGACTAACACAGTCCAATGGAAATAGAATGTGTGTGACATTACATAAAAATCCATAACTTTAATAGACATATTTAAAAAGTAAAAAGGAACAGATGAAAATAATTTTAATATATTTAATTCAATATACAAAATAGTATCATTTCAATATTTAACCAATAATAAAACCATTAATGAGATTTTAACTTTTTGTTCCAAGTTTTGAAATCCTGTTATAATTATATTTAGGTCATACATGCTAATTTGGGCCAGTCACACTTCAAATGCTCAGTAGCTACGACTAATGGTTAACATATCGGACAGCACAAATCTAGACAGTTGCTAACAGTTCTTTCAGTTAAGAACTCTATTATTACTTTAGCATCAAAATTAATATATTAATAGAATTAGTATAAACCTCAGCACAAGTAGATGAAAATCATAGATTAAATGTTTCCAGGAGATGAATCTACTTTCATCAGGAAAGGTTCATCAATTTCCTTTCTTATTTGGCATTTTAAAACTCTAGATGATCTTACAATGAACACTCATTAAAATGTAAAAATACTGGCAATTATCTTCTGAACTCAAACCCAACAGAGTGGATTACTTAATCCATTAAATTGGCTTAAGCCTATTAAATAGTTGCCAAGTCTCCATATTATATGATGCAGCCCTGGCATTAATCTGAAGCATAGATCCTTCAGTAATCATAAGAAACAAAAGACAGTTTTTTAAATGAAAGATAGTGCAAACAAATCAATGTTCAAATTATTGGGAAAGACCATGCTCATTAAAACAGGTGATGCTCTTCAGATTCTAATTGAGAATAATGTGCAAACCATTAGCTATGTAGTCTCTGTTAGTAATTTAAGGATTGGAGTAGCACCTAGTTGCATCAAAGAACAGCTTTTCAATTATTATACTTGCAACAGACCCTGCAAGCTATCTCCAGGAACAACTGCATGCCATCTCAATTAGCTTCTAAGTCTGTTACACAAACTTTCCAAAAATTACACAAATGTATTTCCTGGCATTTCTACAATCTTTTTATCTCCTTTCCCCCTCAAATTTATATTAGACTAGCACACTCAAGTGTGTCTGTATCATTATAAATTATATAACTCTTATATTTAAAAAAAGCAAATAAAACATCCCACATATTTCATCAAAAGACCAAGTGTTTCTGCAAATCTCTAAGGTGTATTCTCTAAGGTGTATTTTGATATTATCTACAGTGATATGGTAATATACATACTTACAAGTGGCAACATGACAACATATTGATCCTATAACTATATTGTTTATAAATTTGCCTGTAAGATAAAATTGTGATGTTTAAAGATAACGCTCTACATGATTTATTTTATATGATATAACTAGAGTCAGCTTGCCACATACCACTGCTCATTTCTACAGGAAAAGAGGTAAAATTATTGCTATGCTATAATTACCCATAATTCTTTCAGTTAATTATCTGTTACATGTTTAGTGTCCAGTGAAAAAAGTAATAAAGACAAAATGAGGGAAACTTAATGCTGTGTGGCCCATGCAGAGAGCACTGCCTGGTACCTAGGAGATGCTTAATATTTATTGTATGAATGGCCACAGAGCATTTATATTGTACAGTATGTACATAAACACTGTGGTTTGCATTCATTCTACAAATAAATACACATATTTTCACACGCAAACACACTATGTAAGCACTTTATTTTTAACTAGAGAAGTTTGTTTGTTAGAGCTTTTTATCTGATTGCCAAGTCTGATTCTTACTCTCCACTTAGATGACATCAAAACTCAAGTCTTTTTCATTCACTATGAACTTTAGTCATTCATCACATATTTATGTAACTGACACTATGAAATGCATAGGGTCGATATAAGAATATCAGGTACACAAGCACAGAGACCAATAGCTAATAGTTTTGTAAATAAAGGAATTGCTATGTAGGGAGACTAAGAAATTTGCCCAAGGGTAACTCAGCTTCTGAATATAGGAACCAAGTGTCAAGTGGAAGATATTCATCAATCTAAATGTCCTTATAACTTCCCATGAAAACATAAGCCTGAACCTGGTTAAGGGTGTGATGGTTCTCTGGAGAACCTTCACTGATACAGGGAGTCATAGCTAAATATAGAGGTTGGGAAGGCATCAAAATGTGAACAGTGAAGTAATTCATGGACGTGAATAGGACACAAAAGGAACCAAAGTACCAAGGATAAAAGTTGGGTGCAACAGTTTTGAAGGACCAGCAGGAAAAAAATGAGTAAGAAGGAAAAGATGTCAAAGTAAAAGGTTTCATGAAAGAAAGACACAGTCCTGCAGAAAGGTCAAATAAGAGTACAGGCCGGTATTTGCCAATTAGTAGAGCAATGGCGACTGTGATCAAGAAAGTTGTAATGGTGGTTGGGATAGAAATTACACCATATGCGTTGATTGTTTAGCAGTGACTAAGAAGCATGATAGTGGAAGAAGTCTGGCAATAGAGGAAAGGAAAATTAACATAAGAGTTCAAAAAGGAAGGTATCTTGGAAGATAATTTTTTTAAAATGAGGAAAATATCAGTAAACTAAGGGAAAGAAGCTGCTGGAGAAGAAGACAAAGGCAGATGGTGACTGCTGGGAAACCCAGTCCCAGAAACAACAGGTTTTTCCTATTCTGAAAGCAGGTTCTACACCATAGGAGTATGGAATAGCTCTTATTTTTTTTTAAGTCAAGGAATATACAGGTAAGAGATCAATGCTCTTGTGGAATGCTATGAAGCTGGGGCTCTATGTCTTTATTTTCTTAGGGATTTCAGAGGTAACATTACCATGAGAACCTTTATAAATGTATCAAGAACTATAAGGATTTCATAAAAGTATGAGACTCATTCTCTGCCAGTCTACATGTCTAGCTAACAAGACCTAATATATTCAGCTGCTAAACAAATAAAAAAAATAAACCATTCTTAGAGTTAAAATATTGTATTACTGGTACTGGGTTACATCAAAGTTGTAGTCAGAAATCTTTGGCAAAATATACTCATTTCTACCGGTGATAATTAAAAAATGTTATTTAGCCTCTGTTTTTAATCATTTGTACAAAATTTTTCAATGGAAGATTGAAAACAAAATTTCTAATACATGGCTTAGTTACAGTTCCAAAAATAAAAGTATATGACTTTCAAAGCCACTAGAAGAGACTAATATTGCAATATAAGAGTACAGTATAGGGCCCTCCCTGGTGGCGCAGTGGGTTAAGCAACACACTATGAAGCAACTGTAGCCACTGCAGCACGAGTTCGATCCCTGCCCCCGGTTGGGGAGGTGACCCACATGGCGCAGGCAGACCTCTCCTGCCTGGCCCCCTGCTTCCCTCAGCAGTGTGTTTCGGTCCATCTGCCTGTTCTGCCCCCTGCTCTGTCTGGTGGATTCTCGCACCTCTGGCCTGTACCCCAGTGCTTGTATGCATAAATAAATAAATCTTAAAAAAAAAAAAAGAGTACAGTATAAAAGAGCATAGTATATTCTCTGCTTATGTTCAAATATTTAGAAGACTAAACTTGAGATTAGTAACATCACTGATTTTTATTAATCTAACTGTGACTATAAAGTGACTATCCAAATAATATACAAATGATGCAATCATTTTCCCTTAAAATTTAAGAGAATTTGCATAATTTTCTCACAGTCTACTAAAGTAAGAGATGGGTAGCTAGAAGCTAAAATTTTTGGGTCCTCCAGTGACTCATTAACTAAACCAAAAGGACAACTTTACTCCTTTCAAAATGTTTTATTATAACAGGAATCTTTGAAGCCAAACAAAAGGTTCCACTATGCCTAGATTTTAAAACATAAATAACCAATTTAATGCACCACTAATGATGTACAATAGATGTCTTCTTGTGGTACCAGTTCAAATAAGAGACTAATGTAATCTGCCAGATAATAAGACACTTCTTTTGTGCAAACTTTGCTACCAAAAAAAACTACGGAAACCTTCCCAGTGGGATATTACTAAATAAAAGTGTTGAACTCTCATTAAAAATGTTATTTAATAGAGGAAAAGAACTGCTTCATTTCTGAAAAAGTTATCTTGAGTAACAGACTTTTAAATGGAAATACATCTTTACACAAATATATATTAATGGCAAAGTATAATCTATTTTAGAATTGTGTTTATAGTCAATGTATTTATATTCAATGTCTTAAAATTTTAAATATCTATTACAGTGTTGCTATTACACTATATATCCCATATACACACACTCCAGATACCTTATCTATGAAAGTATACTAGAACTTTTCACTCCTCTATAAATCTTCCCCAGAAAGTGTAAGTAAAACACTTACCAGACTCTAAACTGTAAAGGTAAATGCTCAGGTCAGAGCATATTCTAATATTTAAGATGTTTTTCCACAGAAAAACCTTTTGGTATTTCTCTGCCTTTGTTCTCCCTTACCTACCACAGAATCTACAATTTCAGCCAGCCTTAATGGAGGAAAGGGATACAATTCAACAAGTATCTCCAAAAGCATGTTTAATAGGATTATTGTTCTTTGACCAAGGCCATTTGCAATTTGTCTTTTGCCACATGAATGTCAACCAAAATACAAATTTAAATTAAGACATTTTCAATTATCTGTTGCTTCTTCTCCAGAAGCAGCTAATCCTGGGAAAGTACCTATTATTCCACAAAGGAACAAGAAAGGAGTTTCCATTTCTATATCTAGTGGTAATGAGGAGGTGTGTGTGGGAGGGTGGTGTGTGTCTAGAAGTGGCACACAGGAGATGAGTCTTAGGATACCTTCCCAACATTATTCAGAGAGCCAGGATTTAATCTGTGAAAAGTCTTTTCTTAAAACTATAAAGATTTTTTAAGGCAAATAATTAAAGGGCATAAATAACAGCAATTATGTTATAGCAAGATTTTCCTTTGCTTCGTAACATTTTAGGATATATGTTGTCAATTAAAGAAAAAAGATTTGAAACATGTAATAATAAATTATATATCAAGAGGACAGCATTATATTATTTATTCCACAGAATTTTAGACTAGAAAAAAGATATTTCTCAGATTAATTTGCTAAATTATTTCTGGCTTAATATAATTGTTGTATATGCCCTAGGACAGCACAATGGCCATAACTGCTTTGCATGTTTGCAAATTTTCATGACTTCCCACGACCCTCTGGAGGGGATCTAAATTTTTTGGTCTGGTGTCCAAGTGACACTTTATAGTCTGTCTGTCTGTCTGTCTGTCTCTCTCTCTCTCCTTCTAGCTTTTGTTCCCACTAACATCTAAACACCAATGTAACCAAAGGGTTCTGTCCACTAAATGAGTCTTGCTCCTCCTCTCTCAGTGCATGGATTCATGCTGGCCCTACCGCAAAACCAAACACTTTTTACAAATGCCTTTTTTCTCCACTGCCTAAAGAAGAAAATCCAGTTCATCCTTCACTTTCCATTGAGAAGGTCACCTTCTTCATAAAATTCTTTTAGCCAAAATCATCCCTATCCTAGTCCCAAAATTTCTTAAGCATTTTGCTTATGTTTCTCAGTGGCAGTTATCTTCCATTTGTAATACAGACTTTCCTGTAATCATGATCAATCCTTAGGGATAGCATCTCTTTCTTTTACACAGCTTTAGATCCACATACCCACATATCCTCACAGCAGACATTCAATAAAGGTGTACTGAATAAATTAATTTTTATGTAATCATAATCTTTTCCTCTGGATTTATCCTTGTATAGTCACTGAAGAATCCAGTGGCAAAAACTGTTACTGCCTATAAGCTCTTTTCACAATCCAATAATAGAAATGATTAATCTCTCAATTACAAATTCAATTGGAGGTGAGACTAGAGAGCAGCCTCATTCATAAAGTGAGACAGTAGAAGCCCATAACAATACTCACTCCAGGGACTAAGCAATAGGCCCTGAATGATAGGTCTCCTTGTAACCACGAAAAAGATATACTACGCGTGAAATAGTATATGAAAGACATCATTTAGCATAAAATAGAAATGAACGCCTGGTATGCTGAAGTGCTTTATAATGAAGTTTTGCTGAATATATTCTTTACTATCCTATTGAAGGGGTAAAAATTTTAAAACCTCCAAATCAATGAGGCTTAAAGTAATAGTGAGGCTCATTTCCTAGGTTAATACTTGATTCTCTGCTCAGAGTTCTATCATCTACATAAATTGAGAAACCTGTAATGGAACAAACAATACCATGGGGCTCCCTTTCATAGAAGTGACTTAAATAGTAAATCACAATTCAAAAATTATTCATCTAAAACAACAACAAAACACCCAAACACTTTGCCTCTGGTTTAAAAAGCAACAGAACTTTCATTTTATTTTATTTGCATACAGATATACTTAATAAGTATTTGTTGAAGCACTAAATAAATGACTAGCTGCTTTTTCACCATAATATTAAACAAGAACACTTTGACCATTGATGCAATGTTAAATATCCAAACAAGTATTTGGGAGGAAAAACTAAAAATTTGCCTCTTGGCTGGTGTTTGAGAAATGTTCCCCCAATTTTACACTGTTTCTGGTTCTATAGGACAACAGCTCCAGGGAAATTCCATTACTCTTAGATGGTTCTGGCTTGGGCTAGGGAGGGTGTCAGTTTCTATTAGAATAAAAGCAATAGTCTGCTGTCTTTTCAAAGATATCTGGAGACAAAAGGACAAAATAAAACACATACAAAAAGAAGGAAAAATACTCCTAAGAGATGGGAAATCACTACTAATGCTAATATTAAAAAATAAAAGTGGATCATTATTTAGTGACTCTAATAATGAAAATCTTGAAATAGCATATTTGGAACATGCTATTTTGTCTCAGGCTATTTCCAAGTCTCATGTAATTAATAAGACCTCTAGAAACCTATTATAAACAAGCAAACCCTGAAGAAGAAGCAACTTAGGGTGATAAAGAGTAGTTTAAAAATGACTTCTTTTAGCTTCTTACCAGCTACTACAAGATACAGTAGCTTATTTAAAAGAGATGATCATTTAGTTCAACGTTCTTCGACAGTTATTATTTGCCAAAAACTCTTGGGACAAAATTATGAATGACCACAATTTTCTCTTTAGTATTTAGTATTTGGTGCGTATGCTATTTCCCAAAACATTCACTGAGAAGTCACTCCCAAAAATCAACATAAGGTATTTCTTCACCCCTTCCTTCCTCTGCTATATAGGAAACTTTAGGTATTACATATATTGTAGATTTCAAATGTAGAAAGGATTTCTGAATTTTTCAAAATGACGGTTTAAGGCCACATCACTGAGCAAGAAGTGACAAAGCAGGGGGGCAGGCCTGCAGTTTGCTTTCTCTCTGGCAGCTCACTTTTGCCACCTAGTGGGAGAGGCAGTTTCATGGTTAGGTTTGTGCTTTGAATCAAGATCATCTCCTTTCTAAAAGTAGGTTTAACTTCTTACTAGAAAATGATCAACCATGCTTTTCTTTCATGTTGGGAACTGGATAGTTGTTGCTTGGGTTTTTTTTTAATAACCTTAAATAATGTCTCCAAACTGAGCTGTTCCATATCTATTGTTTTCCTTTCAATTAGTATTCACCACAGATTTACCTATAGAATTCAAGGTTAAAAAAAAAAAATTCTTGTATAAATTTGTAATTTGTTAACTCCAGGAGAAAAACTGACCTTTGCTTGGTTTACAATCATTCCCCACCCCTTTATCTTGTAGAATTTCTCAAGTTCTGTGTTTTGCCTCATTTCTGTTGTTTTATGCTTAGATGAGGTTCAACTCTATTTTTATCCCTTTTTTCTTATATGGCTCTTCTATGAAACCTTCAGTTATCTATTGAATATCACCCCTGTAACTGACATTTAATATGTCAAGAACCTAGTTATCATCCTCCAGAAGAACCAAAGTGTAGACTTTCCTTTCAAGCCAGTGTGGTAGGCTTAGTTAGAGCTCAAGGTCGGCCCATGGTATAAAATGGCAGAGTTTTTTTTTTTTTAAATGTAAAAAGTAATGAAACAGTTAAGCAAAGGGAACAATCAGAAGTCAGGATCAGTTTACTGGTCTGGGCAGAAGGAAACATGATCAAGAGTTAGGGTGTGGCAATAATAATTAACAGGAATTGAGGTCAGGAGCATAGGAAATTCAAGGCAGGTCACAAACCTAAAGCTACAAAAATTGGAAATTAGTGGCAAGAGCAGTTGGAGAAAGTACATAATTCAAGTTCTCAGCTTTGAGGTACATGCAAATATTAAGAGGGCTGAGGACCAGAAGAGATGTGGAAGTCTTGGACCCGGAAAACTCACACATATCTGGTTTTCTACTCTTATGTTTGTTGAAAAACTCTGTCTCCCTGGAGACTACTGGAGAATTCCTTAAGATCTTGTTCTAAATAAATGATTGCTTATCAAAATTTCCATGATTATCAATGGCCTTATAATCTTTCCTTGTCTCTAAGGCTTCAAAGCTTATAATACTTTTTTTTTTTTTCTAAATCTTAAGGTAAACTACAAACACAGATGTAATATTAGTGTAAAATTTAGAAAGTTGTACAAACATCACCACAAGCTAGTTTTAGAACATTCCTGTGATTGCAAAACACTTCCCTCTGCCCATTTGCAGTCAGTTTCTGCTCCCATTTCCAGTCCAAAGGCAACCACAGATCTGCTTTCTGTTTCTAGAGATTATTTGCCTCTTCTAGAAATGTCATATACATGGTTATACAATGTGTTCTATGGTGTCTGGTGCCTTTTAGACAGCACATTTTTAAGGTTCATCTTTGCTGTAATATATGAGTATTTTTTATTGTTAAATAGTACTCCAATATCGTTCCATTGGCACATCACATTTTGTTTTTAATCCATTCACCACATGGGCATTTGAATTATTTCCAGTTTTTAACCATTATGATTACCACTGCTATAAATATTCATAACTAAGTCATTGTGCAAACATAGAAATATAGGTGAATTTTTTTTTGGCAGATACAGCAGTGGGTTTAGTGAGTGTAGTAAACTTGTTTAACTTCTTTAGAAACTGCCAAATTGTTTTCCAAAAGGTTGCAAAACTCCCACCAGCAATCCGTAAAGTTCTCAATTTCCCCAGAAAGTTCTCAATTTCCCGAGATCCTTGTCAACATTTATTATTATCTGCCTTTTTTTTTTTCATTTAACCATTTTAGTGAGTATAAAGTGGTATCTCATTGTTTTACTTTGCATTTCCCCAACAGGTAATAATGTTGAGCACGTTCTCAGGTGCTAGCCAATTGTTTATTTTCTTTGATGAATTATTTATTCATCTTATTTACTCATTGTAATTGAGTTGCTTATTATTCCATTATAAGAGTTCTTTGTATATACCAGATGAGTCATTTACTATATATATGATTTGTAAATATTTTCTTCTGGTTGGTTGCTTGTCTTTTCATTTTATTAATAGTGTCTTTTGAAGCACATGTTACAATTTCTGATAAAGTTCAATTTACGAATTTCTTCTTTTATGGATTATGTGTTTGGTGCTGAACCTAAGAACGCTTAGCTTAACATGAAGATCATGAATATTTCTCTTACAACTTTTTTCTGAAGTTTTATAGCTTTACTTTGTTTATTATCTATCCATTTTAAGTTGATGCTTGTACATGATTAAGGTAAGGTTCTAAATTCATCTTTTCATATAAATATTTAACTTTCTCAGCACTATTTAATGAAAAAAAGTGTGTTTTCTCCACTGAATTTCCCTGGTAGTTTTGCTGAAAATTGAGTGAACAAAAATGTTCATTTCTATACTGTTCTATCTGATTTTGTTCCACTGATCTACATGTCTCTCTTATGCTACTAACTTGAATATAGTTTTACAGTAAAATTTGAAACTCAGTAATAAGTCTTCCTTCTTTCTTTTTAAAATTGTTTTAGCTATCTGGGTTCTTTATATTTCCACATAAATTATAGAGTCAGTTTTTCAATTTTTAAAAAAACATCAGCTGCAAAAATATGAGCGATTACATTGACTGGATAGGTCAATTCAGAGAAGATTTCAAACTTAACAATGAGTGTTCTAACCCATGAATATTAATGCCTCTCATATATTTAAATCTTTAATGTCTTTTGGTAATACTTAATAGTTTTCAGTGTAACATGTATTAATTTCACTTTGAATAGTTTTTTTTTAATGTTATCATGAATGAAACAGTCTTATTTTTGGATTAGGTGTTTCTAGTATATAGAGATAAAAATGATTTTGTTATATGGATTTGTTGTATCTGTAACTTTACTAGTTTTAAATTATAATAGGTTTTGGTTTTTTTTTTTTTTTGATGTGTAGATATCTTAGGATTTTCCACATAAAGAATCCTGTCATCTGCAAATTTAATTTAGTTCCTCCCTTTCTAAGCTGCATGGCTACTCCCCTTCTCTCAGTCCCTCCTCTAGACATCCTTGCTTTGTTCTCAAACTTTGGAGGAAAGTATTCAGTCTTTCATCATTAAAATGACTTTAGTTTAGGATTTTTGTAAATGCCCTTTATCATGTTAAGGATATTCCTTCTATTCCTAGATTGCTCAGTTTTTACTCAGAAATGGATGCCGTTTTCTCCATGTCTACTGAAAGTACTGTGGTTTTCCGCTCAATATAGCACATAATATAATTAATTGATTTTCAGATAATAAACCATCTTTGATAATAGTGCTTAACTCTTTTTTTTCTTGCTTTATGTTTTCCCATACTTTCTGAAACTGTTCATTTTTTTTTCCTCTGTTATTCTGACAGGATTTCTTTTGATCTACCTTGAAGTCCATAGGCTCTTCTGTCATTCAAATCCCTCCAATAAACTGGTTTTTTCCAGTAATTACAGTCATGCATAACTTAATAGCATTTCAATCAATGAACTGTATACATGACAACATCCCCCTACGCTACACCATTCAGTCTACCCTCTAGGTTTGTGCAGTCATCTATGATACATTTCTCAGAACGTATCCCTGTTGTTATGTGACACATGACTCTGAATTCTATTAGCCTTTTAAACAGTTTTTATCTCTTTGAGATTATTTGTTGAGTCACTGTCATCATATTTTCCTTTAATTTTTTAAATATGGGTTCCCTTTAATTCTTGCTTTGCAGTCTTTGTTTTTTAAGTCCAGCATCTGGGCCTAGTGCTTATTTTCCACAAGGTATAAAATAATGGGTTACCCTTTTCTTTCTTCACATATCTTGTAATTTTTTGTTGAAAAACTAGAATTTTTGATATTATAATTACTCTGGTTTTGATGTTCCTCCTTCAGGCCTATTGTTGCTGTTCTGGTTTTCTTCCTTGTTTATTAATTTGCCTAGATTAAATCCCACAGCATGTGACTGCTTCTATCTCTACTTTTTTTTTTTTTTTTTTTACAATTTTTAATTCTATTTTTAAACTTTGCAGCCTAGGGGTCACCCTTGTGTTTGCACAGCTTAGCGGTCAATCAATAATTGGTCAGTGGTTGCACTCAAATATCCTAGACTTCTATTTTGCTGCAAATGCAACATGTGCATGGGCTGGGAACTTATTCAAAGTTCAGGCAGCTATCTGAACTGCATTGGCACTTTCTGTCAGGTCCTCTTGCATCTTCTCTGCAAGTGTAAAAAATGTCACAGTCGGTGATGTGTAAGTAGGTCCTCTCTGGTGCTCCTGCATATATATATGAAGACTTTTAATCACAGAAGGGTATCTGTTGAGTTCATCAAGGCCCACTGACTGCTATAGCATTTCCCTGATAAATTTCTGGCTAGCTTGTTGGTCCATTATTTTACTCCATTCAAGATTGTAGCCTCGGGCCTCCCTGGTGGTGCAGTGGGTTAAGCAACGCACTATGAAGCAAACCGCAACCACTGCAGCACGAGTTCGATCCTTGCTGCCGGCCAGAGAGGGGACCCACATGGCACAGCGGACCTCTCCTGCTGTGCCCGCTGCTCCCCTCAGCAGTGTACTTCTGTTGATCTGCCTATTCTGCTCCCCGCTCTGTCTGTGGTGAATCCTCTCACCCCCCCACACCTCTGGCCTGTACCCCAGTGCTTGTATGCATAAATAAATAAATCTTTAAAAAAAAAAAAAAAGATTGTAGCCTCAAGTTCACTAAGGTGCTAGTTAACCTTACAGATGGTATACCACCAAGACGTCTACTGTTACTCCCAATGTGACTGAACTCACATAGGGGGTTTTCAGATTCTATTTCAAATCAAGCAAGGTCACTCTGGTGAAAGGGCTGGCTTTCACGGCTTTCCCTGCCTAGCAGAACTTCTATGCAGGGCCTGGAAGTGGGATATGGCAGCAGTTCCAGGGAGGAACACACAGAAATCTATTTTTCATCGCCTTAAGTTCAGCAGTTTTTCCAAGAATTAACATTTCTCAATTTGTTGAATGCCTCTGGTCAATTTCCAGAGTCCTAAAATATTTATTTTTAGAATTTCATCCACTGTTTATTCTTTCTATTTAGAAAGAGGATTTGCTGATATGTGTTACTCTACCATATTGATAGTCTGCCTTTAAAGCCATTTTTAATTGCTCTGTTTTTTTCAGTCATGCTCTCCTGATCACCAAGGCTGGCTGATTCTTTGTCTGCAATCTCTCTCTCAGAGAGATGCTGTTTTCCTTGCTATTTTTAGAGTCATACCCATCAAGGTAGCCAGCCCCACTCATTTCTGAATCACTATGATAGAAGCCTTCCTTCCCATCACAGTAGTGCTGCATTTAGCTACTAAACTTGATGTTACAAACAACAGCATAATCATCTCCCTCCTTCTGTTGCAAAGGATATAAAATTCATACTGCTCAACCTAGCTTTCAAGAATGTACTCAAATGCCTGGATCTTATGCAATACCAAGTGGAGGTTTTCTACCCCCACATATTCCTTGCCAACTTCCAAGTTTTCCTGAAAGTCAAGTAACTCTGTCCCTGAGCTGAAAATTTCTTATTATGCTTCCTACTATGACAAGAACCTATGTGAGCACATGGTCTCTTTCCGCATATGAAGTTAGGTAAACCAGGTAGGAAACCTATCAGCATATTTGTTTTTTAGAGTCAAATATTTAAGCATGGGTCTTGGTAAAGCGGTGATGCTTCTTACCCAAAGGTGTACCAGGTTTGCTGGCGCACAACACAATTGCCTATGCAGGGACACAGAACACATTATTTAATCACTATGCTGAACCTTACCTATGTTAAATATCTTGGGATTTAAAAATGCCTTCAAATTCCTTATATCAGAGAATGCAGAAAAGTCAATTGTCTAATAAATATAAAATATGGAATCTGGAATTAGAAGCAGAAAGAACAGGTCAAATAACTATTAGCAATGAAAAACTAAAAATTGAAAAATCTAAAAAATAACTGATTTGTCTAAAGAGGAATTTTAGAAACGGGGAGAGGCATGACTTAATTGAAGGTATATTGCCAAGAGAGAGCAGGTTACTGTTTTTTAGTTTTAAGTAGTGTAATAAATCATACACAACACCATAATTTGAGTTTACAAGGAAGGTAATACTCTTTAGGTTGTAAAAGTGACCTCCAGTGGGCAATAATGCTCTCAAATCTGTAGCCTAGGGAACTATATTCCATTGATCATCACTTTTAAAAAGTCTATGTAGGCAACAGTTTTCCACTATAACTTTCACATCCATTTAGCCAATTATATACATATGGTATTTATTGGTTTAATAATGTATCTGGTTATGATTCATTAGTATGAACTGTTAACAGAAAGGTTTTTAGAGTATTTCCCCAATGATCTTCAAGGCAACATCAGTTACAAATAAGTAAAGAATAGGAAGAATATTAACTTCCTCCTTAATTTGAAATTAGAATATTGAATTTAAAATGAAGGAACTACTGACCTGAAGTATACAAGCAGGTCCAAAACTGAACAAAATTTATTAAAATATAGAAGATTCTACTTATATTTTATCTCCCCTCAGATCATGAACATGAAATTATCTTCAAAGACATAATCTGTTGTGAAACACTGAGTTGCAGGTAAGTTAAGGTACAGATCAAATAACTACACTAAAAATCTTTTAAGGATAGTTGGGGCAAGTCATGGTTTCTAAAACCTAAAATTTCACACTTTCTGCTGGTTAAAATAGCTGTTATTCATTACTTCAGGGGGAAAAAAATAGGAGAAGGAAAGCAGTAGGTTAAGATCGTGGGTTTTGACTGTAGTCCAAAATTATTTTACAGCTCAAGTTAATAAGTCACTTGTGTGCCCAATATCAGTGGAATATAAGCAACCTCTTAGAAATGTGGTCATGCTGTACTAAGCACAAATGAAACTGAGTCAGTTATAAAATACAAACTATTCAATCTTCCCACTACCTTCCCCTTTAGCTCATTGTTGGTTCTGGAAACTGCTTCTACATCTGAAGTGAAAGATCACTATGGAAATAACAGAATATACCCTATATGCTTTTTTTAGTTTAGCTATAGTGTTTTTAAATAGGACTTCAGAAAGGAGTAAATAAATCAAACTTCATAATCAAGTCTAACTCTGCTATGAGATGGGCACTATTTTCAGGAAAAATGGTTCCTTTTTGAAAGAGTATAAATTCTAAATGAGCAGTTTTAAAAGTGACATTTGAAACAAAATTCAAAGGGTGAATATCTAATATTTCTTTTTCCTAGTCCAGGGATTAAATCAGCAATTTTTTTCTGTAGGACAGAGTAAATATTTTACTTTGCAGGCATAAAGTTCTCTCTCATCACAACTCATGTCCGCTATTGTAGAGTAAAAATGACTACAGAAAATACATGAATGGCTGTCTTAAAAAAAAAAAAACTTCTTATGGGCACAAAAATTTGAATTTCATATTATTATTCTTTATCTTGTTCAGTCATTTGAAAACTTAAAAAACATTTTTAGTTCAGATGAGAAGCTGGGTTTGGCCTAAGGGTTACAGTTTGCAGATTCTGTTCTAGTCTATCAGTGAACACTAACTATCCAGTAGTAAGAAGTTTATTTGGTCACTTTTCCTGTTATAATGTTTCTGAAAATACAACTGAATTTCTTGACCTTAAGAGTATTTGTATAAATGTAATGTTATATAATACAGTTTACAGTTAGTAAAAAATTTAATCCTCTATAACCAAGGGGTAAGTTTTGAACAGAAATATCTGGAAACCTACAAATGAACGCCTCTGCAGGTGCCTCCAGGATGATGACGTGTGGTCTGTTAGTATGTAGGCACACATAAGTTTGTCCTTTATGTTAATAAAAGCTTTTTTGACTTGAGAAATTTTGCTCAAACTTATGAAGTGTGTGCCTCTTTAGATTCTGAGGAATACAGTCCCAAATTACATTATTCATGAATATCCACTTGTATACTACTCTGCAGAATGATGCAGGAGACCTTCCCCCCACAAACTTGAAGATCAAGTATTCAGAATCATGTACTCATATACATGATAGGTGAAAAGTCAGAAGTTACAGATTTGTAAAGGAATTAATGGAGATACATGATGTATTCCTAACAATAGTGACATGTACTCAAAGTATGTAAATGCACTGAGGCCAACATTTGGAAGTAACCAAGTTGCTATCACAAAAAAAATAAAAATGTCCCTATAGGTCCACCACCAGGGAAAGTATGATGGGCCAAACATTCTATTTATCTTACTAATTTTACCAAATGAATTCTACCAAATTCAAGTCATTCTAATTGTCTTAGAAATTCAGTTCAATTTTATCCAATAAACACGAGTGCCAGAGTACAGATACTGAAAATAATAAGGCAAATAGTTAGGCTTCACCCAGTGGGGTGAACCAATACAAAATTTATGGGAAAATAATTTGATGTGATAACAGCAGGGTAATATAAAAAGTAGCCTTGGAATAATCTTATTGAATGGAATGACATCTTGGTTGCATCTGATGGATACAATAAAAGGTTCTCTTATGAACAAGGAGTGAGAAAGGCCCAGGCAGATAAACAGCACAGAGAACAGATACCAGACAGACTGAAATGTGGTAACTTAACACTGCTTGAGAGTAAAGTGTGGCAAATTAGGTATTAGGAAAATGGTGAAGGATAAATGGACATATGAGGGACCAAATCATAATGTTCTTGGACTTCAAACTACAGACTTGCACTTTCCAATGCACATGCACATGTGGCTATTTAGTACTTGAAATGTGGCTAGTGCAAAATGAGACGAATAAAAGAGGTAAAATATCTCTGTAATTTTAAAAATTGATGCTAAAATATTAAAGTTAATTTTACTTGTTTAATTTTTAAAGGGTCCATTAAAAATTTTAAAACTATATGTGGCAATGAATCTTCTGTCATAGTCTCTGTGGCTGATTTCCCAACAACCATTTCACCCCGTATGTGAACTAGTAATGATCTCATTCAGTGACTAGAGATGGGCACGCAACCAACTCAAGCCAGGCCTGGACAATGAAGGAAAGATAGCTGGAGGGAGTTCCCGATACTGGTGTCCTTGTCCCTAAAAGGAGACATAAGAGCAGACTTCTTGTTTACTTCAGCTGTGGTTTCCTTGCCAGTGAGACAGAAAACTATTTTGGCTATCTTTCCATGGGCAAAGGAAGACAGAACTAAGAAATGGAATAACCTGAGTTCTCACTGACATCACTGAGCTGCTTTATTGATCAATCCCAAGTTCACATGTCCTATGAAATTCCTGTTATGTGAGATAACAAGGCTCATTATTTAAGGCAATATGAGTCAAGTTTTCTGTTACCTGTAGACAAAAGTGTCATAGCAGACATATTCCACTAGACTATAATTCCCTCCAGGGTAAGGAAGTATTATCCTTTAATACCATCTAGTATTATAAAAGTTCAGTACATAGTCTAAAATCAATCAATACATTATTTTTGTGAAAGCATCTATTTAGGGATCATGTCTAAAGGCTTTAATTAATTTTAGATTAGTATACAACTGTAAGACATGGTATCATTACTCAGTCAAAGAGATTCTGAATAAGAAAATCTATGAGTACAATTTTTTTAATGAGCAGACTTAATCAAAAATAGAATGGAATATCTATTTGATTGATAAATTGTTATACTTAATGACCATCCTTTCACGGAGAGGCCTTGAACTTTAGTCAAAGGATACTGGGAACAACCCATTTTAGTTAAAAACAATGTGGCAAATGAAGCAAATACAGAAATACTACGGTTACATCTCACAGTTATAAGAATAAATAGTGCATATAGAACCTGGAATAATACCTAGTATCTGCTAAACATATAAATTTGGTTTGCTTCTTTTCCCTTGTAAAATTGTTGATCTATTCTAAGTATGAAATACACATTATCATTTGCTCTATATAAAACCTCTCTTTGTATTTACTGACCAGGTACAGAAAATATTAATGTACATGCTATGCTTCACTGGTTAGTTAATGTCTAGTTAGGTGGCTGACTTATTAGCTCATTCCTTTATATTAAGCTGAGTTCTCAAGGTAACTTATATAAGGTAGCCAGTGGTAAAATTATTGACTAGCAACAAAGCTACAGTGTTTAATCTGTTAATCAACACCTGTTGACCAAAAATTTGAGATTGGTGAAATTGGCAATGTGGCCTGAATGAAGATGCGTAAGTAAGAAACAGAAAAAGAGTGAAGGAAGTTTATGACTTTGAGGTTGTCACTAGAAGGTGACTGCTGTAATTAGAAGGTGACTGCGAGAGCAGAGGTACTCAGTAACATCTAAGAGTGACAATAGAAAGTGTGTCAACCCAGAAAGAGAGTGAAGAATAATAGTGTGTTAGTTATGCCAAGTTAGAAAATCCTAAAAATCTCTACTACTACAAAGGATTTGGCTTTTAACAACATACACTAACCAATACACATTGACTTTCTAAACAAGGTGTACTGAAAAATATGCTCACTAGCTCAATATTAACAAATAAATGTGTTCTTTAGTCAACTTATGAGTAAGGATAATCACTTTTTATTGAAACCACCGTTATGGTCTACAAATGTAAAATATCACACAATTGACTTACTGAAGCCTATAATAAATTAACAGCTTGTAAGAATCATAATTTACTTTTGTATGCTCTAACATCTAATACACAATTTCCACATAGCCACCACTCAGTTAACAAATGTTTGCTTAAAAAATTATCAGTATTTCAAAATTTACACTATGTTTTTTTCTGGATAATTAAATTTTCTAATTAATGTGAATTTATTATTTGTTGTGAAGACCAAGGAAAGAACATTCTCACCTAAAACTATAGAGACCTCCAGGCAAACACAAGGCTGAATTGTCCACTGTCTGGATGAGAATCCAGAATGGGAAATATTGGCCTATACACCCTCTTGCCTGCTCCACTTTTTTAAGTCTCAGAGGGGTAAGTTTAGAACACTTTTAGCAGACTGATATTTATTCCTCTGAGGCAGGCCATGACTAACGATAGCATTTAGGAGTGCTAAATGAGGTCATATGCTAAATTTCATGATTCTAAGATGGATCCATCATACCCAGATAACACAGGAAAGGGGATGTCATCTTTCTAACTTCCTTGGGGTCAATACCATGAGTAAATGATAAAAAAAAGTATTTTTTTTAAGTTAGGTTTATTGAGGTAGAATCTAAATACAGTAAAATTTACTCTTTTTAGTATACAATTTTGTGAATTTTACCAATGTCTAGTCACTTTTCTACCACCATCAAGACCTAGTAGATTTCTGGCAAGCTGCCCCCCACATGGCCCTCATGACATTTGCAGTGATTTTCCTCCCCAAACCCCCCAGCCTCTGGCAACTACAAATCTATTTTCTATCCGTATAGTTTTGCCTTTTCTGGAACACCATACAAATCTACAGTACGTTTTTTCGTCTAGTTTGTTTCATCTATCATGATGTCTAATCTGGCAACAAGGCAAGTGAGACCGGCAGATAGTGAATAGGAGCGAGGTAGGAACTGAAATTAGAAGGGTGAAGTAGACAAATCACATAGGGATCTGTATGCCACAACAGGAATTTGGGATTTATTGTCAGTATGATAGGAAGGTTTTAAGCAGCTGAGTGATATGCTCTAATCAACTAAAAAATAATTTTTGTTGTTGATTTGAAGGTACAGAGAACAAAAAAGCAGAACAAGGAAACTAGTTTAAATACCATGACAAGTTGTACAGTTGGTGAAAAGTGGTCAGAAATCCAATATAGGGGAAGAGATGCTGAACTGGATGTAGCTTGTGAGAGGAATAGTTGCTTGGTAAGAGCAACAATGTAGATGGTAGTGCCATTTTCCAGAATGGATAAATGAACAGACAGGGAGAAGGGAGGAGCAGACTTAGGAGGGGGAGTGGGAGTATTAACAGTTCCATATATTTGGGCATCATTACTATATAGATGATATCTCTCTCTCTCTCTCTCTCTCTCTCTCTCTCTCTCTCTCTCTCTCTCTCTACCATTTTGCTAATCTATATTTAACTTNCTATATAGATGATATCTCTCTCTCTCTCTCTCTCTCTCTCTCTCTCTCTCTCTCTCTCTCTCTCTCTCTCTCTACCATTTTGCTAATCTATATTGAACTTTGATAGAGAAATTTCACTTAACTGTTCCTATCTTGTTACTCTTTAATACATTACATGAATGCATTGTATGACAAATTCAGTCTTCACTTTCCTGGATACCTAAATTTTAAAAGTGAGAAGATAAGCTATAGAGATTCAAGGCTAGAGAGCTCTTCCATTTCTCACCTCCATTTTCCACACAGATAAGAACAACCTAAGTTTCCTAGGCTTCTAAATGTTTTCCCCTCCCTATGGCTTTGGTTCAAATGAGTTAGGAATAGAAAACACTTTTTAAATCCTCATAATTTTTCTTGCTTTAAAATATCTTCCTGATTAAGAATTAAGATTTCCTGATTAAATATTAAGAGTATTTGTAAATTAATGGTTGAAAAGCATTTAGTGGTCCAACTTTATCAATTGATGAAATTAAGTTTATATTTATTATATGATAAAGAAGTGCCTTTTGCTTAAACAGATGTTCAGAATGAAGAAACGGTAATGGCAACATGATGTAGAAAAGCCAAAAGATGTAATGTAGAAGTGTTTCCTTTCCTCAGGTGGCTCAATTATCCCAATACAGGAAAAGAACACTGATCACACCGCTATCCTCACTTTGTACCTCTGAGGTCATCAAAGTAGAATATGATGTACAGGAAAGTCATTATTGTTATAATTCTATTAATTTATCCATCCAGCCATCCATCACTCCATTCATCCAACGATTATTAACACATTTCCTGACAGTCTCTCATCTAAAAATTTCATGTAACTAGTCATCTCTAATGCAGTTGTATTTGCTTTAACATAAAAAATTCTTTATTCACTTACCATAAACTGACCCTCTGTGTACAGTTGTGCAGGTTGTATACTGCACACTTTAAGGGAGGAAGGATCCAATTACACTGTATTTACTATAGATTTATCTGCTAAAACAATCTTTTTGTTGGACGCAAAAAAATGCCTTGAGGATGAGGCACCTTTTTTCTAATTTGTAAAGGGTCCATATGAGCTAACAGAAGCTCTGGACTTGACTACCTTGGCATGTGGACTTGGCACATACCTAAACCACCTCATTAATTACTCATGAAGAAGCCAAGTTCCAAATGGTGAAGATAAGGTCCTAAACTAGCTCCTGATAAATCTAGACCCAATCTCATTCCAGTTCTTTTACAGCAACAAGCTCCCTCTGCTAACAGAGGTTTGCTCTTCTCTGGTGTATGGGTTTCTGAGGCTCTCTTTCATTTCTTCAGCCTAATGAGAGACTTTTACAGAACAGTTATCTCATTCTTGTTTGCCATTCGTTTCTGCCATGCATAGATACAGAGATAAAGAAGAGTGGTAGGTAGACTTTTTACCATATTTCAAAGGGGTGAAGTTGCTACACTGTAAGCTCTGTAAGAGCAAGAACCAAGTCTAACCTTCTTACCATATATTCTCAGCACCTGGCATATAGCAAAATTAGTTTTATACAGGGAAATTCTCATACATTTTTTTAACTTTAAAATGTTTTCCTGATTACTAGTATTTACAAATTAATGGGTGAAAAAATACTTAATGGCCCATCTAGTTTCTGTAAACTAGTTTAGGCCATGTCCCTCAGATCCCTCCTGCACTCTCTTTTGCAATTAGGTATGTGTCCTTGCAAAACTTGGGACATGCTGGAATGACACCTAAGCTGCTTTCCAGATCAACATGCTATTTATTAACCATTTATTGTTAGTTGGGCTCATTTAACAAGAGCATGCAGTTATAAAATGATAGCACTGGAATGGATCTCATTAAATCATCCAACCACCTCTATCATTTAATAATCCAGGAAACAGAGTCTCAAAAAGAGGATAGACTCCATCCAAGTAGCTACAGTTAACTTATGCCATGTTATTTCCTAAAAGTCAGATTTTCTCACCAGTTGCTCTTCCCTGAACACCATAATATTTCATCATACAATGAAAGGCACAAATAACAACTAGAAACTGCCAATGTCGGGCCTCCCCTGGTGGCGCAGTGGGTTAAGCAGCGCACTATGAAGCAAACCGCAGCCATTGCAGCACGAGTTCGATCCCTGCTGCCGGCCAGGGAGG
>JAGFMF010011568.1:4103395-4137300 GCA_019455555.1 Galemys pyrenaicus
CCTGCTCTCTGTGGTGAATCCTCTCACCCCCCGACACCTCTGGTCTGTGCCCCAGTGCTTGTATGCATAAATAAATAAATCTTTAAAAAAAAAAAAGAAACTGTCAATGTCAAAAAATGTCAACAATCTAGAAAGCTGTGTCCTTACAAATGTTTTGCTAAGTTTTGTTTGAGCTGTATAATAATTCATGTGTTTGAGACTACACATCATTATGTTCTTTTATTCTCTCCATGTAAGGGTATTACCCAGGTAGAAGGGGAAAAAAAATATTAGACAAGATTATCATAAGTCCTCAAATTTACTGGGAAGTGGATATGAAACTAGAGTATGACTGTTCTATGAATGGTTCGTTTAGAAAGTACAATTGGTTAGTCATACAGTAAACTTTGTATGTTTATTTACTGACTCCAAACTAGAAGTTTGACTTAGATCATGAGTTTAGTCTAATCTGATCATCATTTTAATTAAAAAATATGTGTAATCTATAGATTCTTAAATTGCTATTTAAATAAAGGAATTTGTTTATCAAGAAACCATATACTTTTCAGAGTTTCAGCTTTTAGAAATAAAACTTTAAAATTAAAAACTGCTGAAAATTCTCTTAGCATCATAGAATACATTTTTTCCTGAGTCCACAGTGTCTCCATTGACTTTAGTTCCACAAACCGAGGTGGTACATACTAGCGAAAGTCTGTTCTGGACACTGTAAAAGGTCTATCAGCACATTCTGGAGGAGACAGACTGCACATATCTGCTTTGTGTTCTGAATATGGCATCCCATGGATGAGGAAGTTGCGCTTCCCAGCATACACCATCATCTTAGAAATGCATATTACATAAATACAATAAAGAAAAACGTGTAACATACATAACATATATGTATTATGAAGTGAGTGGACTACTGATATACAGTCACTAATTCTTAAAGAATAAGCTATTTCATGATTAATTTAAAAAGAAAAATAGTGAATAACATTTTTATAAAAAGTTCTACTTGATTGGAAAAAGACAGCAGGCAGGTCTCACAATGAACTACTACTAAAGGAAAGAACATAAAAATATTCAACTTTGAAATCCTTCTATAAGTCATATAATATACATTTTAGAATACAGTAACTGCAGAAATATATTTAACTGGTATTTTCTTTTAGTGTTTCTATTAAATTTACTGGGTTGTGAATTTATTCCCCCCCCCCCAAAAAAAATTCCAAGTGATGGAAGTTAGGTGATGGTGCTAAAAGTTCAGTTATTTTATATATTCTATATGACTAAATTCTCTTCAACAGTACTAGATGAGCATATTATAGTGACACTCCAGTGTTAATCACACTGTTATTGTTTTTACCCTCATTCCTATATATAATTATTAAATATAGACACTTGCAGGGCAATTTTTTCTTCCTTATAAAATATATCTAATAATGGCTATATAATAATGGTCCATTAAGCATAAACTGTTTACTAGTGAATGCAAACTGGAAGCGTAAAATAATTTAAATGTCCTAAGATAGCAGTTTTTCAACACAAAAATTTTGATTTTTCAGAAGTCTACCAAACAGTGCTAGGAGATAACATGTAAGGGAAAGCAAAGCTTATGTGTGCATACAGCTTCTGATGGTCTGATTTCTTAGCTGGGCCATAAGTAGCAAAATGGCAGTGGCATATTATACCTGGTCATGGCTGGCTTCAATGGAGCTTCCAATAGCATGGAAAGTCATCTGCACAGGGGCTAATGTCAGACAGGTCACACACTCTTTGCCACTTTGTCTATCACAGTAGTGAACCTATAACAGAACACACGCAATCTGCTGAACACCGCTTGCAAGAGGGAGCCAGTTGTAATAGGTCCTTTTCAAAGAGTCTAGAGTTCAAGAAAAACTCAAATAACTTATACAGAACACACTTCAAAATTTTAAAACTTTAACAGAACTTTCTAACATCTATGGGAAATCTATCAATTCCATTTTAAGACCTTTTGCTTAAGTTTTAAAAGAGTTTAAGGAAATGCTTATACAAAGTGCTTCATATTATTGCAACTAGTAAGCAAATTCACGACTAAATGCTACACCTATTTTTAAAGTCCAGCTTTTCATACTAGATCATTATGCATTACTTATAATGGACTCAAGGGTAAGATTAACCATAAGTTAAAGTTCACTTGACTCTAATGGAACTTTTCAACTTGAATTTTCTCACATCTTTGACTCTATGCATGTGTGACTGTTACTTAACTGGTAGCAACATTCTTGTATTTCTGCATTAGCGTTCTATAAAACCACTGTTAAATATGTCTATCCTTACATCATGTTCTGCTTGAAATTTTGACACTACAACCAAATTGAATTAAACCAAAATCATTTGCAATGTGCAAACCAAAATTAAATTACTGTATTATTTATCTTAGTTAAACCAGCCAATCATTATTAAAACCACATGTAAGACATTCCATATGAGAGGTAGGCTATATGGGGGAAATGTAAATCCATCTTCCCACTGAGAAAATTTCCACCTTTCCATTTATCTACTCTCAAAAGTTTTTTTAAGCAGTACTTAAGTAAAAAAACAGCACTGCTTTTATGATAAATTAATGCAAATATGCTTATATATATGGATCTGACTGAAAAGTGACAATAATATGAATCTTAGTCTAAGATTAATAATTCAACTTATTGAAACCAGTAGAAATAAAATCGACCATCAGTTTTCCTAGAAGGTAGAGAAGTCAATATATAAAACTTTATTTATGATGTGCTTTAAAGATTTTGTTCTATTTTTTCCAAGTTAACTTTTGGGGAAAAGATTTGACAAAAGTGTACAATACAATTAAATTGTGCAATTAAAAGGTGACTCAGTGTATATGAGTTCGACAATGTGGAAGTGTTGTTTACTATGCAATAACTATGATGGGGGAAATGAGACTTACCACAAAAGTTTTATGCCAAAGCCAATAAACAGTGAGACAACCTTTTATGGTACAGTTAAAATATTATATCTGATACACCACTATAATAAGATATACTTTTAGTATATACTTTTTCTAATTTTAAAGATACTTTTAAAAATATAATCACCCTTTGACATCAACTGAAATTCTATATGAAAGACATGACACTCCTAAATGTCCAAACTGAGGGAACAAGCTTTTATGCTAGCAAACTTATTACAGTTCTATTTTTTCTTCTACAGAAATGAAATTAGGTAAAAATTTCACAAAATCCATAATATTCCAGTAAAAAAAAAATCTTCAAACTTCATTTCCATCAGTGGCTTGGATAAAATTGTAAGATTTAACTTTTTTCCTAACTATATACAATTCACCATAAAAAGTACCTTAGAAAATACTATGCATCTTATAGATGTTCAGTATTAGTGTACATATATCACTCACCTATAAAAGATAAATGTAAAGGTACAAGTTCATGCAAAGTTCCAAAGAAAGTTTCACAGCATCCAGTAAACATGACAGAAATCACTAATTTCCTTCAATATTCTCCCAAAGCTATTAGCTGTGTACATGCTCAGAATAAAGATCAAATTTCCCAGGGTCCATTGTAACTAAGACTAGTGGTATGACTCAGTACAACACAAATGAAAAAATTCTATGACAGTGTCCTAGAAACTTTTTTTAAAAAATTGTTTATTGAGGTAATCTTGATTTACAGCACTGTGTATGTTTTAGGGTAGAGCTCACACCTCTACCAATGTATTTCATCACACCATGCCCACCACCAAAGCCCCAGCCCTTCACCACAGATTACTGGGCACGCTCTCTCCTGTATTCCCATACTCTCATTCCAGTAGCCTCAATTCCTGTAAACTTAAGAGATTTTAGGTGTGTACATTTTGTTACTCTTCTTTACTCAATTTTCAGGTTCAGAATATGGACATTACCATCTCTGACCACAAGGACAAAGGCTGAAACTATAGTTGATAAGAGTGGTGAGTTGGAGGGAAACTGAGTCCCTAACGACTTCATGAAACAGAACCATCATAATAGCTCTAAACCACAAACTTAAAGACCTTTATGTGACAAAGAATGAAATTTATTTTAAGTCACTGGGAATTTTATTGCTCACAAGAAGAACCTAATCCCAGTGGTATTTCTACTACAGCCCCAGAATAGACACCAGGACCCACAGATAACATAAGGGAGCTCTAATGAGCTGCCAAAAATTAGGGCTAATCCTATTTCCTACCTCCATGCCCCTTATAACAGCTATCAAATATGATACAATCATAAAGAATACTCAGAGGAACTAGGGATGGTGGAGTAAATGGGAAGGAACCAGCTTAACTGTCAGTCTTATGAAGAATACAGTATTTCCAGTGAGTAGGGAAGCTCTAAGAAAGTGGGAGTATCTACAAGGAGAACCTACTGACATTAAGTACTGCCAGTAGCCTTGCTGAAAACTGAACCTGTAGGCTCACTCTAAAAAGAAAGCATCACTGCATCAATGCATGTCTTAGCAATATGTGAAAGCATATTTAAATATAGTTTGAAGAAATCTGAGAGCTTGCTAAAGAAGCCATAGACACATAGTGTACTTGAAAACAAAAAGGATAAAAGGAGACATACTCACCTCAGATCTCCCTGGAGCTTGGAGAGAATGAAAGAGAATCTTAGTAGAAATCTAGGGGCTATTCAGGACAACCAAAGTGACACCTACCAACAAGAGTTGGTCAGGGGCATAGATCACTGTTAATATCCAAAGATGGCTGCCTCTCAGGGAAGAAGAAATTGGGAGAAACTAAACTTGCTGCAAAAAAAATTGTGAATATCATCAACCTGGAAATCAACAGTGAATAAAACCAAGCTGAGGATGTCACTTTCCTCTACCCTTGTCCCCCCTCTAAGCCTCCAAACACCAGAGAAATAATGCCGTGAAACAAGCAGAGCAAGAAGGTATGTCTCAGAATCACATCAAGTCCCCATCCAGTGACCATTAATATTCAAAGCTAAAATGAGAGGAAGAAAAAAGAAATCAGTGTACATCTTCCCTCTTCTAAGTCCCTTGAGTCAGAATGATTATCTTATAACAGGGGATATGAGCTGGAGTTTTACAGTAAACTGTACCAGATGTTTAGATACTAAAGGTAACCTAAAAACTATGGAATTTGCTAGATATCATAGAAGAATATGAATGGACTATTTGACCAAACATGGAGAATGGCAGTGACAGAAGATACATAAAATCACTCCATATATATGCAGTCATATATACACCACACATATATTGTATTGACACTATACACACACATATATATACCATATACATATAATCTATATATAAGTAGAGGCATACATTGCTACTACACAGAGATTGTCCAATAAGCCACATAAAAATATGTGGAAAATAGAGAAAATTGTTGCTTTGAGGATACAGTTTTGAGCTATGTGAAAAGTAATTATTATGTAGGTAGCAAGTCTTAAGAGTCACCCTTTGCTAGCTGATTAATCATTCATAAACTCATGTCTGACAACTGTGAGAATGGTCCAAATCAAAAGGACCAGAAACAAGTGTTGGAGAGAGTGTGAGAAAAAGGAAATGGGAATGTAGACAAGATTGGCTTCTACATAAAACAGTACAAAGGCGTCTCAAAATATTAAAAACAGATCTACCATATGATTCAGAAATTCTACCCTTAGATATCCATCTTAAGGACATAAAACCTAATCCAAAAAGATATATAGACCCCTATGTTCATTGCAGGAATATTTTACAATAGCCAAGTTACGGAAACAACTTCAGTTCCTATCAGTGGATGAGTAGATAAAGATGTGGTATATATACATAATGGAATACTATTCAACTATTAAAAAAAAGTGTTCTTACCATTAGTGACAACATGGATGGAGTTGGAGGGGATTATGCTAAGTGAAATAAGTCAAAAGGGAAAAAGGTAAATACCAAATGATTTTTTACTCATATGAAATACATAAAGCAACAATATAAAGGAACAGACAAAACAAACTCATGGACTTTGACTACAGAACTGAGGTTACCAGAGGGGAAGATGGGGTGAAAGCAAAGAGTGGAGGGAGTCCAGTGGACTGTAGTGGAGGGTTAATGGTACTTAGTTGACAGATGTGGTATGATAACATATATTTGGAGAAGTATGAACCTGTACTCCTAAAACAAATACAGTGTTTTCAACCAATGCTACCTCAATAAAAAAGAAAAAGAAAAAAACAAACGTAAGTTGATAAAAAAAAAAAAAACAGATTTGATATGATTCTCTTCAGTCATGTCCCTCTTGGACATAAAAACATTATTACAGTTGTTTTTCTTTAAGTCTCAAAGGAAAAAATGTTCCCTATGAATCAAACCATCAGCAGAAGCCTGGAATCTTAGAACTCTGGCCTAAAATATTTAGGATAATAAAATCTTATTACATTCTGTAATATACACCAATCTTTAGGGTTGACAGGACAACATATTTCTGCCACAACAAAGCAGTATAGTTCTACATATGTAGCCCTATTTTCCAATATATAATGTCATAGAACACTGACCTTTATTAAGAAAAAGTGGACAGATAACTTTAATATGTTTTTAATGTCCTATGTTTACTACAAAATTTATTGTTTATACATCATATCATTTTATCATCTTTAGTACTATAAAACATAAATAACTTATTTGATATTTAAATTGTGGTAGCACTAATTTTCAATTTACAATGCCATCAACCTCTGTAAGCTGACATTTTGTTTCTGTCTCATTTTTTACAAAAATTATTCCATTAAAATATGGGTCAAAAATTTCAATATATATGTAATGCAACATATATACATATAAAAATTAAACAATGTGGCTTCCCTTGAAGTTTGCAAATCTGGAGGTTTTTATTTTGAAGTTTCCTAGTTTGATTTGTAGTCACATACACCAAGAGGAGATGATGTAATTATGCATTGTGACACTGATTTTACCAGAGTAATTTACATAAAAAGGTAGATATGTGATTTTTTTCATTCCCATATGAAGGGCCATCTAAATGAACATTCTCTACCCCCTACCTTCAAAAAAAAGTTGAATTATACTGTTTTCTACAGGGCTGAACTTCCTTGATGTTGCAGGACTATTAAATATTTTACTAAGCTCAGCAGGGAACTGGTCAACTGCTTGTCTGTCAGATTGTTTTTAATGGTAACCCCCTGGAGGAACAAAAACCGAGGAGGGTGTGAAAAAGACAAACTCTAAAGAAAGTTGTTCTTTAGATTGTGTAGGAAAGATAAAATAAAGGCCTGCACATTCATATTTGATACCTAACACAATCACTGTGTCAAGAAAACATACTTGAATCGCACACCTCCAGTTCATTAACCACAAGGTCTACTTTGCATCAGGGAGTAAAGATCCCTCTGTAGAGACCCTGCTTAGGGAAGGAGACAAGAAGGAACTAAAAAGATGGTTCAATACCAAATC
The DNA here is from genome assembly GCA_019455555.1 of Galemys pyrenaicus. NCBI lineage: Eukaryota > Metazoa > Chordata > Mammalia > Eulipotyphla > Talpidae > Galemys > Galemys pyrenaicus. Next base: position 4,110,823 of record JAGFMF010011568.1, read on the forward strand.
GTAGGATACTCAAAACATGCTTGGGTCTTGCAGAGTCTGTATATTAGCTGTATGAAAGACCTAAATGTTTATTAAAAACAAAATAGCATGTTCTTGGCATAGCATGAAAGAGTATTGCTTGATAAATATTGCCCTGATAAGCAGATTAAATTGATCTAAATATTTCTTAATTTTTTAGATCATTTGACAATATATAAATAACCTTACTTATTTGGGTCAACTATACAAATCTACAGTAGGTTAGTTCTACTTATAATTTATGAATTAATTTATAAATAATAAATGAGTTTCACCATAAAAACACTTAAAACAATAATTGGCTAATGGTTAGTATTAAAATAATTACTTGATATTCTTCTTATTACTATTATACCATCCTATAATAACAAGATATGACAAGATGTATAATTATTAAGACTACTGCATTAAGATAATGTCTATCACTGATTTTCTCTACAGCTTTCTTCCCCAATTCTTTTCATAAAATCAACTCCTTTGTAACTAAAATATAAACATATACTTAACAAACCTAGTCATGTACCAGTGTTTTAGCTGTATGAGTAATCCGTTTTACTCTACATGCAATATACTTGTCACATTAATACCTATACTGGGATAAATGAATGAATGAAATCACAGAGTCTAAGACTCAACTTGTAAGTTTCTTCCTCACTTTCGGAAACTCCATGCTTGGGATAAACTTTGAAAATTACATGTCTATACTTGGTGTACAAAATCTAACAGTCATATATAGATTTATTTCTAGTACAGATCATAGAAAAAACTGTCTAACAAATCTAACACTTGTGTTACTTGTTAAAGAGATAACTACATTCTCATTTTAAGTGTTGAGCATGTAAATGAAAAAATCCTAAATATTTGTTCACTGACTTTGAGTTTCTACTCTCTAGGCAGTGAAGGCCTAAAAACGCAGCTCATTAAAGATGCAAATCATATACACACACATAGTTTCAGTATTACATCTCAGAAAAAAAGAAGTATTGGATGATATAGGAGGTTCTTTGCTTCACTCTCAAGAAGAACGCCTAACAATTAACCAGAGGGAAACTACACTAAGAGTGTCTCACAGTTTTGGGTGAAGTGAAACATCCCTTAGACATCAGACCAGCACAGACTGCACCACAGAAAATGGAGAGATTCCTGCTTCAGTGAACAGGAGGTGGGTGGAGAGAAATGCCAGCAAGCTGTAGTATGGAGTGAGGGACACATACAATAGCACTGTCAGCTCAACCAGGGGCCCTGAGGAGGGGAGAGTTTAAACAGTGTGGAGGCACAGATGCTAGAATGACTAGAAACCCATAGGGAAAAGCTAGGGTGCTCCAGACAGGAAAAGAAAAAGGTGTTCTAGACTTAACTGCCCCTCCATCCCTTAAGACAGATACTGACCTTGTGAAGCACATTGCATAGACAGCGGAGTCTCAGAACCCTAGAGAGGATGCATATCAGTGGTGCCACAAACACTACCCGGGAGGGAGGGGGTGCACAGTCCCCCTTCCATGCTCCACCTTACCCTGCTGACTCAGCAACTACAAAAAACAAACAAACAAACTAGTCCTTAGTAAATAAAGATGTCAGCAAAGGTCAAAAACTAAAAAATAAATAAAACCACAGCATCACTTGCAGGAAAAGTAAAAGTAGTTTAATTCACTGTGTTACTACTACAGATAATTTCTGAGAAACAGGGAAATTTACAATGCAAGAGAAAAATATAGATAACACAAGGCAACTTGAGAACTCAAGGGAATATGGTATCATAAGGAAAGAGTAACTGCCCAGAATCCAACTGCAAAGATACAGTGGATATATCTCTCCATATCAGATACTTTGCCATAGTAAAGAAACTTAAAGCGATAGAACAAAACGTAGAAAGGGATACAGAGAGGAAAGATGGTATCAGAGTAAAGTCCCTGCTTAGCTTCAGGGAGAATAAACCAAGAAGAAGTCCAGAAAGGTATTGGATATGGAGAACCCTGCAATAGGGGGTAAAATCAGAACACCTTACTGTTACCAGGGACAAACACTGACTTGATATGAGAGAAGAGATGTGAAGAGATTTCTTCCTAAGAGAACAAAGGGTGAGTGGAGGAAGAGGTAGCTGTTGAATAGAATCTATAATTCATACCCGCACTCAGAAAAAACAAAGCTGAGCGTTGAGGATCTAGCCATGGAAGAGACAAGTGTTAGTGCTATGGGAGGTCAGGCAGGTGGGGAAAAAGTTAGGTGGAGAACAGAGAGGGAAAAGCTCAAAAAGGTGCAGCTCACTCTTGGGAGCTAGTAAGTATGGGCAGAAACAGGAGCAGATACAGTGAGGCCAAGTTGGAGCATACAGCGATTCTGGAGTTGTACAAGGGGCCCGGTCTATAAACAGCTGAGAATTGCTTCAGAGACCCTGGAGAAAAAAATCAGCAGTGCAGGCACAGGGGCAAACGAATGCAATGCCAGTGAACAACACCTCCAAAGCTCTCCAGGATCCCCTCCACTTATTAAAGACCCAGTTACAGATTAGTTCTCCCTGTCCTATAGCCCCGTCAGATTCTGGGAAAGGGAAATTTTATACTCTTAATTTTCAGAAAGCAAATAATAGGTAAGAGAAAGACGACAAATGGCAATTTAAGCTTTCAGGAAAATTCTCCACCACAGAGAGAGAATCTCAGAGCCCAACCACAAAGACATGAACGATCTTTTCTTCTTATCAGATACAGAATTCAAAATTGTCATGATAAATAAATAAATGGGAAAAAAATAGAAGAAAACTAGAAAAATGAATGTCCTGAGAAATAAAATTAACAAACACAAAATTGAAACTGAAGCTTTAAACAAGAAAATAAAGGAGTTGCAGGATGTAAAAGTATCAATAAAGAAAACAAAAAATTATTAAAAAGTTATGAAAGCATAATAGAGCAAATGGAAGATCAAGTCACTGACTTTGAGGATATCAATGCACAAAAAATTCAGGTGGAAGAAGAAAGAGCGATATAAAGAAAAAAAATGAAGAAACACTTTGAAACCAATAGAATACAGGGCACTTTAACAAAATGAGATCAACACCAACACACATAGTAGTGAAATTTCCAAGAATTCAAGGTAAAGAAAAATATTGAAGCTGGCTCTAGGAAAGAAGCAGATAACTTATAAAAGAATCCTGATGATAGGCTTACATTGGACTTCACTAAAGAAACTCTATGGGCAAGGAGAGAAATTAATGACATGATCAGGGGCCTCCCTGGTGGCGCAATGGGTTAAGCACCATGTTATAAAGCATCTGCAGTCACTGCAGTATGAGTTCGATCCCCAGCCAGGGAAGTGACCCACATGGCACAGCAGACCTCTCCTGCCTCACCTGCTGCTCCCCTTAGCAGTGTATTTCAGTGGATCTGCCTGTTCTATTCCCCACTCTGTCTCTGGTGACTCCTCTCACCCCTCACACCTCTGATATGTACCCCAGTTCTTATATGCATAAATAAATGAAATCTTTTTTAAAAGAATGACATGATCAAAATTAAGATTAAAAACTGCCAGTCAGAAAGAGCACAAGGGACTGAGGTGATGGTACACGGGTGGAATGGGGGTGGGTACTCTCTGGGGAATACAAATGATGTCAAATATAATTAATTAAATTTTTTAAAAAACTGCCAGTCAAGATTATTCTATCCTATAAGCTTTTCCACCAGAAATGAGAGAGAAATATCTGAGTTCTTCTCAGATAAACAGAAACTAAAGAAATTTTTCAAACACTAGATCATGCCTCCAGGAAATGTTGAAAGGAGTTCTAGTATCTAAATCAAGGGGAAGAACATCCACAAAGAAATGAACAAAGGGGGAAAAAAAGCTAGAGCTAATAAATTAACAAAATGGCAAGAGCAGACCTGTGAAAGAATAAAACCAGACCACTGTCTTACACCATATACAAAAAATTAACTCAAAATGGATTAAAGACTTAGATGTAAGACCTGAAACCATCAAAAACATAGAAGAACACATTGGCAAGACAAAAACACTGTACTACTTAAACTTCAGTGATCTTTGTAGATTCACAAGAAAAGCAAAAGAGAATAACTAAAAAGCTAAAAAGCTTTTTAAACTAAAACTAAAACTAAAAAGATTCTGCATAGTGAAAGAAACTTTAACTAAAGTGAAAAGACACTTTACTGAATGGGAGGAAATATTTTCACACCAAGTATCTGACAAGGGGCTGAAATCAAAGATCTACATACAACTCAACAAAAACAACCCAATCAAAAATTGGGCAAAAGAACTAAATAGGCGGGCCTCCCTGGTGGCGCAGTGGGTTAAGCAACGCACTATGAAACAAACCGCAGCCACTGCAGCACAAGTTCGATCCCTGCTGCCGGCCAGGGTGGGGACCCACATGGTGCAGCAGACCTCTCCTGCTGTGCCCGGTGCTCCCCTCAGCAGTGTACTTCCGTTGATCTGCCTGTTCTGCTCTCCGCTCTCTGTGGTGAATCCTCTCACTCCCCAACACCTCTGGCCTGTACCCCAGTGCTTGTATGCATAAATAAATATTTAAAAAAAAAAAAAAAGAACTAAATAGGCACTTCTCCAAATAAGACATACAGATGGCCAACAGGTACATGAAAAAATGTTCATCATCACCTATCATCTGGGAAATGCAAGTCAAAACCACAATGAGATACTACTTTACACCAATGAGAATAACCCATATAAAAAAGACCCAAAACAACACATGCTGATGAGGGTGTAAAGAAAAAGGAACTGTCTTACACTGTTGGTGGGAACATAGACTGGAAAATAGTGTATGGAGAATAGTACAAATGCTTCTCAAAAGATTAAAAATGTACCTTCCATATAACCCACTAGTTCTACTCCTAGGTATCTATATAAAAAATACAAAAATATTAATTCAACAGCAAATTCATACTCACATATACACTTTACAATAGATAAGACAGGGAAACAACCAAAAATAGATGAGTGGATCAAGAAGTGGTATATACAAACAATAGAATACAAATCAGCAATCAAAGAAAATAAACTCATACCATTTGTGGCAACATGGATGGAGCCGGCTGAGATGATGCTAAGCTAAATAAATCAAAAGGCGAGACAATACTCAATTGTGTCACTTATATGTAGAATATGGAGAAAACAAAAGATTAGGAAAGTCAAGCTTAAAAACTAACCACTAAAAGCTGACCATAGAACTGAGGCATCCAGAGGGAGGGAGAAGGACAAAGACAAAGTGAGAAGAAAGCACATGGATTATGGTGATGGACTATGGGTACTTTGGTATACTATACTATACTGACTATACCTGGGGATGGAGGACGATCCTATATTTACAAAAACTGGTAACTGTAAACCAGTGGTGATTTTTTAAAAAAAAAAATTTTTAACAAGCTTTAAAATACCTGGAGACAAATGAAAATGAAGGCATCAGCTACCAGAAACCATGGGACACAATGAAAGTAGGTCTGAGAAGGAAATCTAGCAATACAGGCTTACACCAAAGAAAAAAAAAAAGACCTAAAATAAATAATCTAACTTTATAACTTAAAGAACTAGAAAAGGAAGAACAAATGAAACCAAAGACCAGTAGAAAGAGGGAAATAAAAAAGTGGAAATGAATCAGATATTCAAAAAAAAGTAAAGAAAACCAATGAAACAAAAAATGGGATTTTGCAAAAATAAACAAAAAAAAACCTAGCTACATTCACTAAGGAAAAAAGGGAGGAAGCACAAATAGAATCAGAAATGAAAGAGAAGTTACAACTGACATCTCAGAAATACAGAGAATCTTATTAGACTGGCATGAACAACATTATCCCAGTAAGTGGAAAACACAGAAGAAACTCACAGATTTTCAAAAGTATAAAATGTTCCAAGACAGAATCAGGAAGACACAATTTGTTAACAATTACAAGCAAGGAAACTGAAATAGTAGTTGAATGTCTCCCAAAAGACACAAAAGCGTACAGACAAGCTACCAAACCTCTGAAGATGAATTAATACTATCCTTCTCAAACTATTCCAAAATACTGAAGAGAAATGCTTATAACCACATTTTATGGTTATGCCATAAAACTTTACTCTGTGGTTATACAGTTTACTCTGATACCAAGAAGACAAGGATATCGCACACACACACAAAAAAAAAAAAGAAAGAAAACTACAAGCATATATCCCTGGTTGGTGAATATAGATGTAAACATTCTCACAAATCTTAGCAAAATGAATTCAAAATATATTAAAAGGACCACACATCACAACTAAACAGAATTTCAAATTACTTTCCTAGATAAAACCAAAAAGTCCCAGCCGTTATGGGACAAAATGGAAAGTTAAACTTCATCAGAACTGAAAATTTCTTTGCAACTTTTCAAAAGACACCACTAAGAAATGAAAAGACAAATTAGAGGCAAGGAGATAGTATCTGCAATGTGAAGAAGTTGTATCCAGACTATATAAAGAACTCTTAGAGCTCTAATAAGAAAAAAAATCCCAGGCCTCCCTGGCGGTGCAGGGGTTTATATCTCAGCACTATGTAGCTGTCAGCAGCCACTGGCTTCAGTCTCCAGCCAGGGAGCTAATGCACATGGCCCAGCAGACCTCTCCTGCTGCTCCCCTCAGCAGTGTATTTCAGTAGATCTGCCTGTTCTGCTCCCCATTCTGTCTCTGGTGAATCCTCTCACTCCCCTCCCAACTCCATCGCCACATCTGGCCTACACCCCAGCTCTTGTATGCATAAATAAAATAAAAATCTTTTTTAAAAATAGAAAAAAAATCCCAAACTGAGAAAACATGAACATTTCATGGATATATAATTGGCCAATAAGTGCATGGAAAAAAGCTCATATTACTGGTCATTAGTAAAATACAAACTAAAATAGCAATGAGATACCATCTTAGTTGTCTGACTGATCATATCAATATTATGAAACCCTCAGACACTGCTGGTAGGAATATATATTATCATATAACACACTGAAAAGAATCTGACAGTTTCTTATAAATTTCTATATACACTTACCATATGACCCAGGTAATTCCACTCCAAAGTATTTTTCCAAAAGAACTGGAAACATGTCTGCACAAAGTCTTGTACACAAATATTCATGAGCATCTTTATTCATAATAACCCCAAATGAAAACAACTCAGATGTCCATTAACAGGTAAACTAATAAACAATTCATGGTATATATCATACAATGGACTATGTTCAGCAATGATTAAAAAAAGGAGCTACTGATATACAGAAAACATGGATGAATCTCCAAAACTTTACAGTGAGTGAAAGAATCCAGACATAAAACTGTGTATGCTATATGATTCCATTTTTATAAAGTTCCTGAAAAGGTAAAACTAATCTTTAGTGACAAAAAGGATATCCTCGTTGCCTGGAGTCACAGGAGATGAAGAAAATAAGCCACAAAGATGAACCAAGGAATTTTTTACAATAATGGAAATGTTTCCATCTTGATTGTGATGGTGGTTACATAGTTATACACATTTCAAAACTCATCAAACTGAACAATTAAAATGGACACTTAACTATATAAATTATATCTCACTGAGATTAAGACATGCCAAAAGTATATTTTTGACACAACAGTTGGAAATACTAAGTCATTGTTCAAACTTATAACCATACTTCATAATTTCCAAGCAATTGTTACCATAGATTAACAACCTTCAAATTGATCAAAACTGTTCAGATGACTGTCTTGTTTCTACTTGTCCCCCCCATACTCCATAATCCACTTCCCAAATTCCCATTCTAATGTTCATTCCGTAAGATTATAAAAACCTTGACTGCCATATTTATGCTATATCCTTAGTACCTGGCCTGTGGTAGGTGCTCAGTGTTTTGGCTGACGTATTAAATAAATGATCCCATTACATGTTAGTATTCTTAAAAACTCTCTTCTGGGCCTTTGCCCAGTAACCCTGATCAATTTTAACTACATCCATGGCTTCAATTATATCTATTCTGTGATAATTCTCTAATCTTTGTTTCCTATCCTCTCTTCTGATCATCAGACCCATTTATTGTCACCTATTACCAACCCCACCTGATTGTCCCACAGGGAATTCAAATTCCACATGTTTAAAACAGAACTCATTAACTTCCTCTAATATTTATTCATCTCGTCTATACTAAAATAAAGCCATACCTTAAACATATCACATGCATATTACTTCCCTTTCAAATTCTCAAGAGTAGTCTACATATTCTCAAATCGTTTTTATCTATCACTCAACACAAATAAATATAATTTCAATCCTGGCCAGACAGTGAAAGCATCCTCAGAGAAGTCAGCACAAGAATCATTTATTCTCAGTTGCACCTTAGACAGTTGCACCTTTGTCCAAATCTTCTGTGCCCACTAGCTCGTCCATAATTAAATCATTGCTATTTCTCTCTTGGTTTCACTAAAACACCACTCTAAGTTGTTTTTCTGCTACCAGCCTGTCTCTTTTTTGTTTTGTTCATTCCTCACATTGCTTACAGATTTATATTTATAAAATACAGAACCAATGTTCACTACCCTTTTGAAAATAAGTCAGTGGTCTCTGCCTAGTAGATTAAATTCAAACTCCCAGAAACACACACAGTTTTCAGCCACCCTTCCTGGCACTTCCTATTTTGAATTCACCATACCTAAAATGCCATGCCCTTATATGCCCTTAGCTTGTTCTACCCTCATTTCCTTCAATTCTTAGTCACCTTAAAATACTACTTGTGTTTTAAAACTAATTTCAAATGTCCCCTCTGCTATGAATTCTTCCCTAATTCCTTCATTCAGAAGTGTTCATTCCCATTCACAATTCTTGATTTGGTTAAGCACACCTCAAGTGAACACTTTTCAGGTTACACTTACTATGACACTTTTTCTGTACAGCAGGTACTACATATATCATTTCATGCAACATACAAATTTTTATCAAATGATTGCATAAAGTTTAAACAATGACCACTGGACGTAGGACTAATTTGTGGTAGAGGTCATTTTTCTGTACATTGGTTTTATTTATCCATCCGTCTCCAACTTGACATAACTCCTCTTATACCAGTGCCTGGCATTGAACCTAGCAAGTGTAGGTTATTAAGCATTTGACTAGCATGAATCAACAAATTTTCCATTTCCTGTTCTTTAGCTAAATCAATTCCAGTATTCAATGGAATGATATTCCATAGCCAGATTAAGTTCAGATCCATCCATTTCTTCACAAATATAAATTATTTAAAACCACTCATAACATACTATTAACTATTTTTCTTTTAAGAGTTTTCAAACTGTGAATATTACACCATTTTCAAAAGAAGTCCCATTTTTTTCTTATGTTCCATTGTAAGACTTGATGCTGAACTTTTCTATTTAAAATAAGGAAAATGTTACAGATAAATACATTTGGAAAATGTTTTCAATATTCCTTATCTGTGACAGCTGAACCTGTTTTTTAATGTGATTCCATTAGATAGTACAATTTTCCAGAACATAAAATCTACCAGGGTTTGAAATTAGTAATTCCATGTGGGAAATGAGTAAACTACATTATTAAAGGATATTTTACTTTTTCAGTTCTCAGGTGTACATTTATAATAAATAATAAATTTTTAATTTAGAATAAAATCCAAAGTTCCTTCCAGCTCAAAAATGTCAAAACTCTTCAATGTTTCAGATTCAGTTGTGTAAACAGCTGAGGGCATAAAAAAATGTGTTAATGGGGCCTGCCTAGTGGTGCAGCGGGTTGAGTGCTGCACTGTGAAGCATCTACAACACAGTAGCACAAGTTTGATCCCTGGCCAGGGAGGGGACCCACATGGCTCAGCAGACCTCTCCTGCCTCACTCACTGCTCCCCTCAGCAGTGTATTTCAGTCAATCTGCCTGTTCTGCTCTCCAATCTGTCTCTAGTGAATCCTTTCACCTCCTGCAACTAGCCTATATGCATAAATAAATCATTTTAAAAAAATAATAAACATTTTTAAAATGTATTAATGTTATCTATAACAAAACCAAAACAATATCCAGAAGACTATGGCCTACCAAAAAACAGTCCTACTTACAGAAACCAGTCCTTAAACACTATACAGTAGTTTGATTAAATGTAAAGGTCCATAGCAAATATATACCTAGCATTTCAGCTTTCATCATAAAAATAATGTACATAATGCCTACTTGAGTCTCTGATATATAACCAGGCATTCAATAAATGTCAGTTTCAGTTGTTTGTTTACCCACATGTCTGTCTCCTACATGAAACATGCCCTGGGTATGTTAGGGCAGTTTTCTTCAGTGTGCAGAGATCCCTTTATATGTAGTATTCTACGCACTATTCTCTTTTTCAAGAGTTGTCCTGGTGAGAGGAGAACAATACATATTAAATTTGAACCATTATCATTCATGAAAAGAATTTAGACACAGCTAAATGCCAGAGAGCAGAAAATAGATGATTTCAATGTGACTTAGAATGACCATAGCTATACAGGTACTAGCCTGACATGAAGGCATCTGAAATCTCTTCTGATATAAACAGAAAAAGCTACAAATATTTCTACCTGGGAAGGACATATATTGATAGCCACTTTTTTCCCCTCACCACAGTGGCTCGTTTCATATCCATATCAAAGTCAATACGGAGAAACAACTCTTTCTGAGTCTGTATATCACTTTTTCTTGGAAGTCTCTTATGTGTCTTATGTACCTGATGGTTCATCAAGGCTCAAGATCAGTGTCTTTGTTCTTCTCAGTTCCATGTTTACATTCTGCAGGGATTTAGGATGAAGTTAGTCCTGAATAATTTATGCATTAATCATGGACTCTTTGACTGAAGGTTTCTTGATTCTTACCTGTATCACTGTTACTTATCATAGCCTGTTCTTATATGTATCAGAATGTCTTTCTTCAATATAATACTTTTCTCTATAGAGTTGGGAATTTCAGCAAAGTGAGTTGATCTTTAATTCCACTGGTTTTCATGGTAATATAGGTATAAGTAGTTTGCATGACATGAACATCCGGTTAATATGTCAAGCTCTAAAGGTGCCAGAAACAATAAATCAGTTTGCACAAATTTGGGCTACCCATTTGAAAACCAAAACTGAGTTTTAGTTCACTTCAAGAAGACCAAGTCTTCAGAAGAGTTCAAATACTAACACAGTCTCTCCAAGGTCTTTGGGAAATAGTAGAGGACAAAGCCAACGAGGGAATTTTAAGGAGTGACTAACAAATCCATGCCAAATCCACAAATGTTTTGTTCATTGCACTCAGCAATTCTTCTTTATATAATCACTTGTATAACAGCATAGATGAAAATTTGGGATCAAAAGTGGCATAGTTACGTTTTATTTCAAGGACAAATTAAAAACAGGGAAATACCTGTACATGCATAGCTTCTTTCTCCATATTCTCCTATTATAAATCTATAAAGTTTTATTTATTACTTTTTTAAAAAATGGAACCCTCCCTACCAAAAAAAAAAAAAAGAAGCAGCAAAGGATTACTTTAGTGATAAACATAAAGTTTATAAAAAATGAAGTGTAGGGAAGGTAATAAAAAAGAAAAATGAAAGTTTATTTTTCAGATTGACCAGTCCCCCTCCAAGCCTCATTTCAAAGTACTGTTTTTAAAATATGTTATACATCATATGCTAAAAAACAATTAAAATAAGTTTGTAAGTATAAAGTCTAGTATAATCATATTAAACTCCACAAAACTGGAAATGTGTTTGAATTGCATTTGAAAATTATTTTTTTTATTTTATAGATTTCAAAGCCTTCTACTGACATTCACATTTAGTTGAAAATGGCCCTACACCTAAAACACAAAATAATAAAAAGTCCCTCTGGAAGACACTCCTTGGTATTGTAAAATAAACTGATTATGGTTTAACCAAGACACTAATTAAGTGCTTCTTATATTCTATATGTGAGAAAAACAAACCTAGCTTTTATCTTCCTCTGATAGTTTTAGACTGAGTAGTGTTTAGTGGATGATGATTAAAATGTGGAGCACAGAACAGCAAATTGAAATTAAATCCATTTTGAAAATATAATTCACTAAAATAATTCATTTTAATTTCCAATCTAATCATGTTTTCTAATGACTCATTTAAACAAGGGAATTGCTTATACTTAATTGTACAAATATTTCCAATGTAATTAGTATGGAGAAGAATATCAAAGATGTAAAACTTAAAGTAATGGAAATTATGATACAACAAAATAGTTTTCTACTTCAGTTCAAGAGCACATTTCAAAATTATTTCTCAGATAACTTTCTTCAAAAATGAGTAATTTGAAATATTTTGGCACTATAATAGATGAGTTTCAAGGTACACAACAAGGGACTCTGAAACACTCTGTGGCATGAGAGTAACTTCAAATGAATTTTTATGAAACGCATAGACTTATAGAAGTGTACTGTTTGGGCTGGACAATGTCTAGGGTATAAACAATTACCATGAATTTTTTTTAAAATAGTAAATCCACACAAACATTCAGGTTTTAAGAGAAGATAAAAAGCACTCAACAAAACTTTAAAAAAACAAATACTTATGACAGAAATCTAAAAACTTGCTTCTGAAAGTGATGAAACTTTAGGTGAGCCCAAGCAAAGATAAAAGATTTACTGAGAATGTGTAAATGTTCAATCACATTCTGCTCTATGAAGTCACCTTTATCAATAATAACTTTAATTGTATAATATCTTCAATTATTTCACCAATTTAGCCAAAAGTATATGAGTATAATATCTATATTCTGGTGAGCAAATCAATTCCTTCATAATTTTTAAATTTCAATTGAAGATTGGTAATGAAAAAAAATTTTAAGTTTTCAGTACACTAATATATTTTTACCTTGTAACACAATATAGCTGTCACATACAGTGGCTCTGGTAGACTTAAATTCAATTTCAATGGGCAAGAAAGACTAAAAAGGGTTTATACAATAGTCAATAAGCAATAATATGTATATAGTATACAAAATAAAACAAAATTTAATAAGTACTAACCTAGAAACACAGAAAAAAGAATTTATTGTTTTTTAAATTCCAGAAATAAAAATAACAGAATAGCATGTAATCCATAACAAGCTGGTCCTATAATTTCTAAACTACAGTTCAATTAAAACATTTAAGAAATAGAAGGAATCTACGTATTTTTCTATCAGGTAAATATACCTGAAAAGATACCTATAAAGAAATAAGCTTTAAATCTTTAACTACAAAGAACCTTCTACAGTGACACTGATATAGATGTATTATGCACCTCACTGGACCCTAAGTCATTTCCCACAGAAATCTGCTCGCTGTTCAACTTCAGGTTGCAATCCATCAGCAACACAATATTTCACATCAGTACCAAGCTCATTCAACCGAAAAAGCACAATAATGTTTTAAAACCATCTGTTCATATTCATTAGTATGTAAAAATCATAGTATACAAATATGGAAATGTTTAACTTGTCCATAAATCAGAATATATTATCTCAGCATAAGCTCTTAAAAAAGATCTGAGCAGTCAGTCCAATAATGAGCTACCAGACTCTACATTTTCACTCAAGTAAAGGAACTTTAAAGTTGTAATTGCTGTCAATGCCAAGAATTAACACATAAATACAAATTTAAAAACTGAAGTAGTTTTCTGGCAGCAAATTTACATCTACCATAATGACATCTCCAAGCAAAAAATCAATTCGGAGCTTGAATGTAATTTGTGCTTTGTTTCTGTAAAAATGCAGTGTTACTCTCAGATATTTCTAAATGACTAGGTTTGTAAATAAGCAGTGAACTTAGTTTTATCACAGTTTATTTCTAGTTCTTTCTATGCAGGTTATAGATATAATTAAGAATCACTTAGCTCTTTCTTCAGTGCTTTAACTATATGAATCAAGGTCTTTTAAACAGTGATTTATTATCATTCTTAAGGTAAACAACAAAAACGAATTCTAAAATTTTAACTTTAAATTGAGTGTTTAAAATTTCAGATGACAGAACCAATGAGTGGTAACAGCTTCTTTAATTTCATATTACTAGTCTAAGTAAAAACACTAACAACTACCTGACAATTGATTTGCATCAATCAAGTTTCTGTAGAGGAGAAAAAAAACAAAAAAAAAAAAACAAACAAACCAAAAAAAACATGCAAAATACCCCCAAAACACATGATCTTCTGTCTTATTTTATATCTAAACTCATAAAATTCTTATAAATACATTATCATTCTAACAATACAGATCTTCTAGAGCATTTCTAAAGGAAATTACAATTTTTGGTCTTAAGAAATAAGACTAAGAAAGTAAAGGGAATGAAAACAGTGTTATCTGAAGGAGTGGTACATTCTTTCTAACACACAAACATGCTCTGTTCATCCAGTCAAGTTAGCAGTCAGTTACAGTTCAGTACATGATTTTCAAGGCAACTAAGAAATCAGAACAAAGATACTTCCTCCTCCTAGAATGTTTTAACAATTCTTTTAAAAACTCTGCCCATGAAGAACTATTGAGTACTTGCTTTTGTTTTCAAAAGGGAACAAATAATAAATAGGAAAAAACTTTCCATCCCCAAATTCATATATAAGTGAGCTATAAGCTAATTTTAGACAGCCCAGTGAAATAGAATTGCTGGTACTATCTGAGCAGAAGCTACCCTTGTTGGTTCAAAATATGATCTAGTAAAGCAAATACATGTTTTTAATGCCCCAAACAACTAGAAAGCATTTCATTATTGTTCTACTACCATGTGTAATGAACTCCTATGATAACAGACTTCTAGGATGTTGTATCCTAACAGTATACCTGAATCATTACTAGCAATAGAATGCAAAATTCAAAACTGCAATGCAAGTAAAATCACCATTAGAAAAACTCAATGTTATTATAAAATGAGGGAGAATTTAGTGTTAAAAACTAATACCACATGTTTGAAGGCAGAATATTTGTTTGTGGAAGACAAGAGTGAGAAGATAGATGCACCAATCAAGAACAACCAGAACACAGAACAGAGAACGAAAAATGCTATTAACAAAAAGGAGGAGGAAGAAGGAAAATGAAGGAGAGCCAGGCAGCAAAAATTACTGGACAGAATGAAAATAAAATAAAACAAGGCATGTGCATATATGACTCTCTTTTTCTGTTCTCTGTGTTTCTAATAATTTACAGTGTAAGTGGCTTATAAGTCACACTAGCAGGCAAGAATGAGCTTTCTGATGGATAGAGATGAAGGGTTGAGACTAATGAATTGTTTTGTTTTCTTGTTTTTGTTTTGCTTTTAATTCATACCTGAAAGCCTTGAATCCTTGCTAAATATTCCAGTTGTTTTGAAGGTTGTACTGGAGAACAAGGGGGAGTAGGAGAACTTCCTTTTAAACCTATGGCTTCAGCTGTAGGAGATGTTCCATTCATAAGGAGTTCCCTGGCAATTGTAGCTGAACTATTTGATGTGGGAGATATACTGAAGAAAGAGCTCGAGGGTTGGTTCATATCTTTGGGTGACAAATAGCCTAGAGTAGTGCCAGAGATTACTTTGTGGCGGCTGGCTTCCATCTCTTGATAAACATCAGGAGACAAATGAAGAATTCCTTTTGGAGCTATAAACAAAACAAAGAACCACTGTTACTATACTGAAACTAACTGAAACAGAAACAAGTTATAGAATTATTAATTCAATTATTTCACTTGGCATAGTAACAAAGCATCGAGCAAACTGTCAATTAAGCATCTTCCTCATACTTGCAGAGGTAACTACAGTCTCCATTTAGGGATGAATAATATTTTTCAATCTTCCTAAAATCAGAAGCTTAAAAAAATCCACAGAAATTACTTCAGCAGGATGGAAAATGAAGAGAGAATTAGGAACTGCAAAGAGGGTAAGATGGAAATAGTCAGGGACCATTGGCTAACATCCAGGAGACATTATTCTGATGACACAAAAATAGAAAAGTTTTTTAATAATTCATATAGCATAAAATATATAACCTATATAGCAATCCTATTTTATGGATTTACTTTGTGTTACTTTTATAATCAGGAAACAAATTCAATAGTATTTTTAATGTAATGGAGAAGAGATATAAATCTCACCAGCTAGATGACGCTATTTTTTCACATTTTGCTTTAAAGATGTCCTTTTAGTCTTTTTCCTATGTACCTTTTGTTAACTTTAAAAAGAAAACACAGACGTAGCATATGAACCTGTTATTTGCAAAATGATATACCTCAACTACCAATTTTGAAAGCACAGTATTTCATTATTTCAATTATCCTTGAACAATTCCTTATTACTGGACAGCTAATTTGCTTCCAGATTTCTGTCATTACAAACACATTGATAAATATTTCTGTAATTAAATCCTTGTTCACATGAAAATTATTTCCTTATATTAGAAGTAGAATTGCTAGTTCAGAGAGTTTACATTTTCAGTTTTGCAGTACTAACAAACTGGTACAACTCAAAAAAAAAGTTTCATATTAAAATATGAAATTGTCAGTTTTCCTATTTTGGTATTAAATATTATTAAATTTTTTGCCATTCATCTACAATCACAGAGCCCTAACATGATTTTTAAATAATAATATCCCATATCAAAATAGGAAAATAGATACTTTGAGCCCCAACCCCTGAGATGATGAGAGGAGTTGGAGATTTGAAATCAATCACCAATAAACAGCAGATGACTATTTCATGCTTAAATAACAGAACCCCTATAACCTCTAAATGAAGGGATTGGGAGAACTTCTGATACATCCACATGCTGGGAGGGTGCACACTACCTCCACACAACAGAAGTTTCTTCTGGACCTCATCCTATTTAAGTCTTCCTTAGACTATTCATTTTAGATTCTTTAGAGTAAACCAGTGATAGTAAGTTACTTCATGAGTTCTCTGAACCATTCCAGCAAATATCGAATTTGAAGAGGGGGTTTGGGAACCTTGTATTTATATCAGATTGGTGGCAATATGGAACTTATGCCTGGCATCTTAAATGGAGTCATAAAATGTAGGATCTTCATCAAGTCTAGGAAATTCAACTGGAAAATTGTAGGATTGATATGAAGGGGGAAATTCCCACACATTTGCTGTCAGACATGCTGTGAAAAAAAATTTATGTCAAAAGTGATCAAACTGAACACATGTATATAGTGTAATATACTTCAGTTATATTGATAGTTGTAAAATTTGCCAATAAATAAAATGACATTATTATTGCTTTTTCACTAGTTGCATAAATATCATATAATTCTTAAAGAATAACTTAAATATTATGACTCAATTCTACACCTAATTTAAAAAATCCAAGACACTAACAGCACTACTGCAGTACTGTCACTAAACAGATATACTGAGCTTGCCAAGAGCAATATTATAAAGTAAAAAAACGCTCTCTCGACACTAAGAGAGGCATTATATCAAAGTTCAGCCTCCCTTATTCCACAGAAAAACCTGAGCCCCATAATATTATAAATAAAAATGAACTGGTTGGAATTGCATAAATATTAAATATGTAAACAATTATAAAATTGCCTCATTAAAAAAATTCATTTTTTTAAGATCAGGAGATGGAGAGTTTAGCAAGATGAAAAACTTACATAAGATCTACTTTAGTGTAGCCAGATACACAGGAAACCTATTGTCCCACTATTATTACCCATTCCACCAAAGGCTAAGTGTGGAGTTCAGGCTTTTACCCTCACAAGTTGCAGCGAGAGCTGCCAATAGCCACACTGTGGTAGTGCTGGTGAAGGCCTCACCGGCTCACCAGGAAGCTGGGACTTTGATCCCATCCAATTAAAAGATTAGCAGAGAAGCTTAAAATCACAATGCAACATCATGCTATCAAGAAAGAAACTCACTTCAAATATAATGAGTTGAAAATAAAGGATGAGGGGGAGAAAATATACAAATACCAATCAAAAGAAAGCAGTAAATTCTATTTCCAGGTGACGACATGAAATCTATGAACCACCCCCAAAGAATCATAATTGGAGAAAATTAACTTTTAAGAAACTTTGTTAAGTTTTTGGAAATTGTCCTATGGCATACAGCAAGTAAGAAAACATCTTACCTTTAATGGAGACCTGCAAAATCCCTTCCCCACCTCCCATATTACTGATGTCTTACAGAGAACATGCTTCTAACCTTTATCACTCAGTCTAACTTCAGGCATATTTATTTAAGAAAATCTAATACATCTCCCTAAGAACAAGAGCTTGTTGCACCTGAGTCATGGCCTATTCCATATCCCACATGCAGCTAACAAAATAGGGCCCTCTGCCCCCTCAATCTTTCATCAAGGAATATAGTACCTCACTGGGAAGTTCCAAGTTCCAAGTTAAATTACTCATGTATATGGCCAAGAAGACTAAGAACCCCTTGTTCCATCTTATAAAAAGAAGGTTCTACAAAGGCACACAAATCTGAATACACTTGGGAACTGACACACTTCTCACTTCACTCAGAGGAGGAGGATGGTTTTTTTTTCCGGGTAAGAAACCCAACAACACCAGAGACTACCTCCCCTTGCCCACATAAAAAAGGGCCACAGTACACATTTCCATTTTGATGCAATGTATCAGAAATTCTACCAGGTGAAGAGGAAGTCATTAAGAGCACAGCTCTAAATCTTTCCCAAAGGAACTGGCTTATTTTGAATAAAAGAGGGGAAGTTCAAGCCTAGAGCACCACTGAAAACACTGATGGCTTTGGTGGTAAGCAATTTACAGGTGGCTAATAACTTCATAAAAGCAGTAAAGTGCATTATAAACAGTCTAGTTTCCCAAAAAGAATCAGGTAGATAACTTAGAAAAGTTCTCTTGGGGTCAGAACACACTTGAAATTTGGCTTCAGAAGCCAGTATGTTCTTTAGAAGGTGACTAGATTAATGAACTAGAATACATCTGGAAAGTGGAATATTATTCAGCACTAAAAAGAAATGAGGCACCAAGTTATGAAAAGACATGGAAGGTCCTTAAATACAAAATTTCTGTGTAAAAGAAGCGAGTCTTAAAAGGCTCTATAGATCTATCACTCCAATACATGATATTCTGGAAAAAGCAAAAATACATACAAAATAAAAAGCTTACTGACTGTCAATGGTGGGATAATGATGAATATGTGTCATCATACATTTTTCCAAACCTATCAAATATACAATACTTTGAGTGAACACTAAAGTAGGTGGAATTATGAATTCTGAATCACTATGGTATGTCAAAGTAGGTTCAACCTTTGTCTAAAAAAATGTGACATTCTGGTGATAAAATTGATTGGGGGAAGGGAGGACAATGTATATATGGAAACAGGAGGTATATTGAAATTTTCTGTATAGCCCTAAAAATTCTGTTGTAAATTTAAAATTTCTCAAAAAATTAATTTTTTCATTAATAAAAATGGTAAATTTTTATTTTTGCATTAGCAAAAAATGTAACAAAGCAAACACAAAGCAAAGTACATGATAAAGGTACTGGGCTGAACCTGGCTAGCTGAGTTGGAGTTGCAGATGCATGTAGCCTTTTACCTTGTTTTCTTCATCTGTAAAATGAATTAAACTGGAAGAATTTGAAAATCTCTCAGCACTAAAAGTCAATGAATCATCTTAACACAAACCAGAAAGCTTGGAATAAAACAATATACTTAAAACAACATCACATAAAAAGTCAATTGAATGTTTTATAAAGTGGACTATTACTACAGCTTTATAAGTATTAAGAAAAATCATTTAATACAGATAGCTATTCCATTGTTAAAATAAACATATCACATGCTTTCTTGGGTATTTTAAGTGTTTTTACATAATCTTCCCAAATATCAAACTGGTATCTAAAACAACAGTTTGGACGTTTTCCACGTTATGAAACATCCTAAATGGTTTTTTGTACTTTTTTTTTTTAAGATTCTGGTATAGTATATATAAAACATTCTTTCAAAAAAATGCAAACTTAACTTTAGTAGAATTTTTAAAGAACAGTTTTTATTTATTTCTCAGTTATCAGCAAGTGGCATAACCAGAAACTAATTTTGTCTAGTGGTAAATGCAGACCTTAGAATCAAGAGACTTAAGTTTAAGTCTTCACTACCTCTAACCAAATTCCTCAGGCAAATTATAAAATTACCCAAAGCTTAACTTTCCCGTTTGTAAAATGAAAGATGGGATGTAATCCAATCTTTATACACTTAGGACTACCCATGTTTCAAGGATCTGTGTTTCAGACAGACTATATTTACTTTGTAATCATAAATTATCATCCAATTTCTTCCAGCAAATACTGCCTACCTAGTATTGGTGGCCTAGGGGTTAAAGCCTCAAAGCTACCACCACAATGGCCCATGACAGTGGCCTGAATTCAATTGCAGGCCAGGGAGCTGACCCACATGGCACAGCAGTCCTCTCCTGTCTTGCAAGCTGTTCTCCTCAGCAGTGTATTTCAGCAGATCCAACTGTTCTGCTCCCGACTCTGTCTCTGGTGAATCCTTTCATCCCACCCCGACCTCCCACACATCTGGCATATACCCCTTCTTCTATACAAAATAAATAAAAATCTTAAAATAAAAGAATAATTCTTTAAAAATAAATACTGCCAATTTGAGATTTAGAACAACCTGAGATATGAATTCATATGTAATTCCTACCCAAAGCAAAGAAATACACTAAGAATGAATGTGTTATTTCTATTAGGTTGTAAAAATACTAATAATGACACCAATTAATATAGCAAGTCCAGTGACATTAAGCCTCAAATCATAGATATTGCTAGTATCTAAAAACATCACTAAAATGGCAAAAGAATAAAAACATTGTAATTTTTTCATTTGTTCAAACACAGCACCAAGAATGTCAGTTACTGTGCCATATGATTATTGCCTTTTATTGAGAGAACACTGTATTATATAGATTTCAAACTCATAGAGTTTATTTTTAAAATCAGAAACAATTAACTTTTTTTTTAATCAAATGACATTAGTGCCATTTGGACAATTTTTTTCCTCCTCTTATTAGGGAAGGATGTGGAGAGGCAACTAATCATGGTTGCTTTGTAGATTAATGAGCTTTTCAAGAAGCATTTCATTTTTAAAAAACTTTATTGAAATAATCAATAATACCAAAAATAGCATGGTAAAATTCATAAATACTTCCTGAATAAATGAGAGAACACATGCTGCTTGCATTGCATACAAAAGTTTTAGGATGATTGTCACCCTGGCCTCCTATGCCATAATGGCTTCAGACATGTACTTCCCTGTTGTTTCCTTTATGATTTAAGATGAAAAATAAAACTGTAAAAGTTTCACAACTAACTTAAAAATATTTTTATAATCTCCAAGTAGGAAAGACATTATTAACTATGTGAAGAGAACAAATGCTTTTATAAAGACCACTAAAATACACACAGAAAAATTAAACTTTTAATTCCAGTATAAACACAGAAAACAAAAAATATACTAGCCAGTTAAATCATTAAGGCACACTCATTCTTACCAAAAATTAAATGAAAAGATCAACAATCTAACTTTAAAATGAACAATAGAATAACTATAGCAATGACCTAAAGAGTCTAGAATTGACTCATAATGTACAAAATAGCATACTCCATCATTTATAATAAGATGCAAAATAAAACTACACAGAGACCCACATTTTTATTACCAGATTGGCAAAGATCCACAAATTTGACAGCATACAAAGTTACTGAAATTGTGGGGAAACGGAAATCTCTTATTCTACTGGTAGAAATAAAAATTGGTAAGTCTCCACTGTGATCTGGCAATGTCTATCAAAATTTTAAGACATTTATTCTCTGACTCAGTAATTTCATCTACAGGAATATACCCAACATATTTATTAGCATACATGTAAAATGATTTATAAGGTTTTCCACAATTGGATTATTCATAACAGTATATCGTAAACAATTTAACTACCCATCAGTTGGAAACTGTTTAGATAACAATAAGATCCTACACATACCAATATGGAAGGGTCTTCAGAACATACTGGTAAGTGAAAAGAGGAAATTACAGAACAATGTCTGGGATACTACAGTATAATACAGTATTATTTGAATTTGTCTAGATATGTATAAAAATTAACCAACCATAAGTTACTAATTTGCAGACAATGTAAAAACTATGCTGAGCACAAAACAAGGAGATTTTCACTTCTTTTGCATTTTTAACTTTTATCCATTAAAAAAACTTAAAAAAAAATAGGAAAGGAAAATAAAGATTAATGACATAAAACTTGAACTAAACTTCAATTAAAATCATCATAAAAAGTGAAATCAAAGACATAAAACTGATAAACAATTCTACTAGCAGTATATAGATAATAGATACTTCAGAGGGCTCTCTCTACTACAAAGCAACTGTAAATTTATTTCCTGTAAATCTGAACCTAAACATACCCTATAACCCATCAATTCTAATTCATATATATTCCCAGAAACTCTTGTACAGTAGGTCTTCAACATTATTTCATTCCATGTACTTTCCATTATAACAATGATGAAAAAAGAATCAGTTCCTAGCTGAGGTCACTGTGTATGTGGAGTCTGCACATTTCCCCAGGTCTGCGTGGGTTTTCTCCTGGTACTTAGGTTCATTCTATGTTGTTCCAGTCAGAGTAAGTATGAGGGAGGGGTGTGTGTGTGTGTGCACGTGTGTGCGCATGTGTGTGCGTGAGAAAAAGACAGAGACAGAGAAAGAGCCCGTGTGTGTGTGTGCGTGCATGTGTGTGTGTGAGAAAGTGACAGACAAAGAGACAGAGACAGAGAAAGAAAGAGCCCTCCAATGGAAGGGAGCATTCTGTTCAGGGTTGATTCCGGCCTTGCATCCTGAGTTGTCAAGATAACCAGCAACCCTGAACTGGAATAAGCAGGTTGGAAAATGAATGAATTAATAAGAACAAATCATCACTGAATATCATAAGTGTTTGGGTGTTTATTTAGAAATTTGGTGCTATTTTTATGACCAGAAATATGCCATAGGAACAGAAATCTTGTTTATAGCAATTAGCCTATGAAAAAATTGGTCTCATTATACCTTGTTTCATTTAAAAGTAAGTCTCCAAGAACCCATCAAAGATGGGGGGTAAAGGGGAAATACATAGTATTAAAGTCATTTTCCTAAAGTTACAAAAAACAATAAAATGAAACAAATACTGTTAAGGATTCATAATTTGATAAAACTAAAAAATGCACGGTGGGGTAACTATATATAAAATCCAGAGAGAGTAGTTACCTCCACTGGGGAGAGGCACAGTAGGTCAAAGCCGATGAAAGAGATTAAGGAACCAAAAGTGAGGGAAACAATATTGGTAATATTCTAGTTCTTAAACTGAGAGATGGATTCATGAGTATTTATTTTATTATCATGCTTTACAACTTATACATGTTAAATATATTATGTATCAAATATTACCTATATTTTTTTCTTTAAAAATGATAACATACTGTTGCAAAAGGAACTCTGTTGCCACTTTGGGCATGAACATGATGAGAAACATAGCAGTCCTGGAGCAGGTCTGCACGGCAAGACTCTGTTCCTTGAGAGACCTTCTTGTGCCATTTATTGAAAGCATACAAGCTGGTAAAAGCTGATCATGCAATAATGGTATGAGGAATAAAGTCCAGAGGATGGGATAAGAATGGGGGACAAAGTTTTAAGAGGAACAAGGGACATCATGAGCATACGTCAAGAGACATTGCATCAGCAAAGTATTTGATGTTATCACAGGTGAGTTATCCTGAGACCCCCATGGAAGTAGTCACAATCACGTCAAGGGCAGCCCAGGCATCCCCTGGTCTGCCCCATGATATGGGCTATTCTCTGTGGGTAGTCAAGGGATGCTCTGCTGTGATTTGTAGACTGTAAATAGGTCACAGGTGACCATGAGTGGCCAGCTAGAAACCATCTCACAGACACCCATAACACACAAGTTTCATAATAATTTAAATTCAATCTTTCCTGATAATATCTCAGAAAAAAGATGCTATCTTTGTTAATCTGATCAAAGGCTTACTTTCCTGTATCAGATTCGTTTTCCTTAAATGAATGAATCTATAACTACCAATTAGCTGGTATGATCAAAACACATGCATGCTTAACAGAGATATTCACCTCCCTACAGGAAGGAGAAGAAAATCCTAGGTGAAGTAATGTAAAGAGGTATAGCTTCCCACTATTCAGGAAAGTTCAACACAGTCACCAATTTGTACAAAGGGTGTGTGCAGGGGGAAGGAGGGGTGTCCTTCTGGAACATTTGGATCTTTCTGCCTTTGCTCAGGGGAGGAAAATGCAGGCCCAGGTATAACAGCACAAGAATGTGTATGTCCTATTGGCTCCGAATGCTCCTGATAAAGAGCCTCTATATATTTTGACCCAGAACTTGATAAAAACAGCCACCCACACTGGGATTAGGCTGGGACTAGGCTGCCTGGCACAACCTACCTTTACTTTTAAAATATATTATTATATCAGTTACACTCTTAGATTTCCAATATAGTACAGATGTCTAAATAAGTAAGCTGATCACTCAATTCTACATTTAAATCCACTGCCTACAAATTTAAATGTCTCATTACAAAGTGGTTACTGTTATGGGAGTCCTGAAAAGTAATCATTCTGGTACCTCTATCATCTTAAAACCACAATACTTAACCACCAAACAAACAAACAAAGGAGAGGTTCTAAATACCATGTACAACATATGGGAAATAAGGGTCCAATCCAGGTGATGTCATGTCACTGGAATGGGTCAGAATCCTAGTTTCAGGATGTACAGTGTTTAAAGTATATGTGTATGACACAAAAGCAACAACAAATTTTAAGTCAACTATGATATTGAGAAGTCAGTAAGAACTCTAGCCTGTCCCAAAACTATTTGTCTTAGGTCATCTCTAATGAACCTAGAAGAGCCAGCATTTTTCACAGGGGCTAAATAAAACTTTTTAAAAGGTTAACGGAAAAATATTTATGTGAAAAATGCCTCCAAATAATCTTTTAGTGGGTGGATTCGGCACATACCAGTGAATACCTTTGAGCTCAGTCCAATTTTGAATTATGCTAGAGTTCACCTTTAAGAAACAATGAACCTGTTTTTAAGCAAAACACTATTAATAAGAAACATGGAATGTGAAAACAAAAAAAGATATTATCAACTGAACTGTATCTAAATATTTTACAAAGTTTTCCAGGCACTATCAGTAGTTATTTAAAATGCACGGTCTTTAAAAAAAACTTATTTGTCATTCATCTGTAAAAATCTAGCTTTTTATGTATATGCCAAGCATAAAATTGCCCCATGTTAAATTTAACACAAACTTCACATTACAGTTATGTGTTCTTGCACTTCAACATGACTGTGACAGTGATTCAAAGGGTAAAAGACACTTAGAATATTCTACCTTCTGCTGCAATTCTGTACAATTAGGACAGCTGAAGAAGCATACAAAAATTAAGTCCATGTTTTAAATCTGCAGGCAATCAAGCCAGGAATCAAGCTATGTAATCACAATCACTTGCAAAACCATCTAAACTATTTTTTAGTTGTAACTGTTAGCAGTTTCTTCTGACTATATCTTTAAAAAAATATCTTCCACTTCAGTAATTAAATGCACATGTACATTAACATTTTTCTTTTGTCTAGTTATAGTTAGGTGCTAGCTATGCCAGGTTGAAAATTCTTTTCTACCCTCTTTCTAATTCTGCATTGCCTCCTAAATTTATACTACACTATCATTGAAAGTTAAATTCATAATATTTACCTAAATAATGGCTGGTTAAAATGCTGACCTTTTAAACACCAGTTATGTACTAATTTGCGATAGATTAACAAAGAGGACTGAAATAGAGTCACTTCACGATGGCATTCTGTTTTTCACATAGTAATGTTACCTTTCCAGATTTTATTCAACGATAATTAATCATTTTACAAATGTTACACTACTAAGGTTTCTCAACACAAATTGGTACACGTAATTTACAGTAGAGCACACCAAATAGTAAGATGTAACAGGTCACACAATGCATCAGTGAGGCAGTCAACACTGGCAGTTTAAAATTCCTGTCTTCCCTGCACGTGCCATCCTATGCGATACCTGCTCTAACCTTTGCCTGCAAACGCTAGCACAGCTTGTCTTCACAGGACAGAAACCATTTAGTCCAAACTTAAAGAACTAATGAAGTAGTGATTAATATTTGGTAATTAAATAGTACTAAAATATCTTAATTCAATCTTTCTTAATATCTTAATTGAAATTATTTAAATTGTATTTTAGATAATGACTTCATCACCTAAGTAATCAATTCCTAAGAAGAGAACAGCTTTTTCCTACTATTGTTTTTAAATAATTATGCTGGGCCTCCCTGGTGGTGCAGTAGGTTAAGAAACGCACTATGAAGCAAACCACAGCCACTGCAGCACGAGTTCGATCCCTGCTGCCGGCCAGGGAGGGGACCCACATGGTGCAGCAGACCTC
>JAGFMF010011568.1:4143601-4190763 GCA_019455555.1 Galemys pyrenaicus
ATCCAGCAATCCCACTCCTAGGAATATACCCAAAAGACACAAAAACACTGATTCGAAAGAATACCTGCACCCCTATGTTTATAGCAGCACTCTTTACAATAGGTTAGACCTGGAAACAACCTAAATGCCCAAAAACAGATGAGTGGATCAGGAAGCTGTGGTACATATACACGATGGAATAGTACTCAGCAATCAGAAATGAAAAACTAGACTCATTCATAGGAACATGGATGGATCTGGAGGGGATTATGCTCAGTGAAGTAAGTCAGAAGGCAAAAGAGAAATACCAGATGGTTCCTCCATTAGGAGGAATATAAGGGAACCAAATAAGGATCAAGGAAAGGAATAAGAACAATACTAATAATAACAATAACAGCAATAAAGACACAAAAACTAAAAATGAAAAGACAAGGACAAACTGGGGACACTTGGTGGGGAAGGGGAGGGGGAGGGTTGAGGGAAGATGGGAGCACGAAGGACTGAGGTGATGGTGAGATGGTGATGGGGAATGCATGGGGATTACAACTGATGGCAAATATATGTAAATTTTTAAAAATTATATTAAAAAAATAAATAAAAATAAAAAAGGAAATCCAACCTTTTCCTGGCCACAAGAAACACATTTAACTACAAAAGATAAACACAGGTTGAAAGTGAAAGGATGGAAAACAATCCTACAAGCAAATGGATCAAAAAGAAGGCAGGGACAGATATACTAACATCAGATGAACTAGACTTCAAATTTAAAAAGGTAAAAAGAGACAAAAATGATCACTACATTATCAAGGGGACAATACATCAAGGAAGATTTAACACTCATCAACATATACTCCCCAAATGAAGGCGCACCAAAATATATAAGACAATTATTATCAGCTCTGAAAACAGACATTAGAGAAAATACACATATAATACGAGACTTCAACACCCCACTCTCAGCAATGGAAAGATCAACAAGACAAAAATAAACAGAGACACTAGAGTCCTAAATAAAGACCTAGACCTCATGAGTTTCACAGATATCCAGAAGACACTGCACCCAAAAATCTGAGTACACATTCTTCTCAAATGTGCATGGGACATTCTCCAGAATACATCACACATTGGACCAGAAGATAAACATCAACAGATACATTGAGATCAAAATTATTCCCAACTATCTTCTTTTATCATAAAGGCATCAACCTAGAAATAAACCATGAAAAGAAAGCAAGGAACACTTCCACTTCATGAAGATTGAAATCCACACTCCGGAAGACCATTCAATTAAAGAGAAGATCAAAGAACAAATTAAAAAATACTTTGAGTTGAATGACAATGAAGACACCACTTTCCAGAATGTATCGTATGCAGCAAAAGCAGTAGTAAGAGGAAAGTATACAGTGATACATCAAGAAACAAGAAAGAACTGAAAAAAAAAAAAAACCAAATCTCCCATAAAGAGCTAGAAAAAGGACAACCAAAAAAAACCCCCAAAACCAATAGAAAAAAGGAAATAATAAAAATCAAAGCAGAAATAAATGCAATAGAAATTAAAAAAACAACCCAAAAGATCAACAAAACCAAACGCTGGTTCTTCGAAAAAATAAACAAAATAGAAAAACCTCTAGCCGAGCTCTAAAGAAAAAAATGGAAGAAAACACAAATAAATAGTGTAATAAACAAAAGAGAAATTAAAACAGACTCAGTTGAAAACAAAAGAATAATCAGAGATTACTATGAACATTTATATGCAAACAAGCACAACAATTTAGAAAAAGATGGACAAATTCCTAGAACAATATAATCAAAGTTATGATAAAGAAAAAATAGAAGACCCAAACAGACCAATTACAAGTAGTGAAAGTGAAACAGTAATCAGAACACTTCCCAAAAACAAAAGCCCAGGACCAGACAGCTTCACAAATGAATTCTACCAAATGTTCAGAAAGGAATTGTGCCTATTCTACACAAATTCTTTCAAATAGAGAAAAAAGGAATACTACCAAATGCATTCTATAAAGACAACATTACACTAATACCAAAACTAACACAAAAAAAGAAAAGCACAGGCCAATCTCCCTAATTAACATTAATGCAAAAATCCGCAACAAAATTTTCACCAACAGAATCCAACAATGCATCAGAAGGCTAATATACCACAACCAAGTTGTTATCATCCCAGGGGCACAAGGATAGTTCAACATCTGAAAATCAATTAATGAAATCCAACACATCAACAAAAAGAAAAATAAAAACCGTATGATCAGGGCCTCTCTGGTGGCGCAGTGGGTTGAGCACTGTACTGTGAAGCATCTGAGGCACAGCAGTGCGAGTTTGATCCCCCACCAGGGAGGGGACCCACATGGCGCAGCAGACCTCTCCTGCTTTGCCCACTGCTCCCCTCTGCAGTGTACTTCAGTCGATCTGCCTGCTCTGCTCCCCGCTCTGTCTCTAGTGAATCCTCTCATCTCCTGTGATTCTGGCTTGTATCCCAGTCTTGTATGCATAAATAAATAAAAAAAATTTTAAAACCCATATGATCATATCAATAGAGGCTGAGAAAGCATTTGACAAAGTTCAACAACCATTTATGATGAAGGTCCCTGAAATTCTCAGGATAGAAGAAACATACCTTAACATGATGAAAGCCACATACAACAAACACAGAGCCAATGTGAAATGGTGAAATGCTGAAATCCTTTCCTTTAAGATCAGGAACAAGACAAGGATGTCCACCCTTGTCACTACACTCAATATATACTAGAAGTCCTAGCCAGAACAATAAGATATGACAAAGACATACAAGGAATCCAAATAGGGAAAGAAGAAGGAAAACTATCACTATTTACAGACGATAATATACATACAGAACCCTAAAAACTCCACAGAAAAACTAATCAAAACAATCGACCTGTTTAGTAAAGTAGTAGGATATAAAATCAAAACAAAAAAAATCAGTAGCCTTCTTTATATAACCTGAAGGAGAAGAAATCAAGAAAACCATCCCTTTTATAATTGAATCAAGAAAAATCAAATACTTGGGAATAAACCTAACAAAAGAAGTGAAGGACCTCTACAAAAAAAAAATTATAAAACATTGTTAAAAGAAATAAAAGATGACACAAAGACATCCCCTGATCATGGAATGGAAGAATCAACATTATTAAAATGGTCATCCTTCCAAACCCAATTTATAGATTCAATGATATTCCAATAAATATCTCAATGACATTCTTCAAAGAAATAGAACAAATATTGATGAAATTCATATGGAACCACAAAAAAACTCAAATAGCCAAAGCTTTCCTAACAAAAACAAAGGAGAATGGAGGTTATCACACTCCTAGACTTCAAATGGTACCACAAAGTCATAGTAATTAAAACAGTATGATACTGGAACAAAAAGAAACCCACAGACCAATGGAACTGAATAGAAAGCCCACTAACTGGCAACTATAAATCAGAGACATTCTGCAGGGAAGGAGGAGGGAGAGGGATCAAAATAAGGGAGGGAACAGCACGAGGGACTATGGTGATGGTGCACGGGTGAACTGGTGGTGGAAAATTCTATGAGGACTACACCTGAGAAAATGAAGTAAATATTGTAGAAAAATGAACATTGATGTAAAATAGAAAAAATAAATTATATAAATTTTAAAAAAATACAGAGGAATCGCTAAAAAAAATAAATTTAGTATTTCATTCCTCTTAATTGTTTTTCTTCTACTAGTAAACAAGATTATTTACATATTAGATTTTAATTTCTATGCCTAATTTTTCACCTTCAGTTACATTCATACCTACTCCACTCTGGTTTCTACCCCAACAATCCAATGAAACTGCTTCTGTTAGGTTTCTGTTTAAACATGACACAGTGATATAGGCATAATCCATACTCTCTCCTCCAAACTTTCTAAATTGATAATCCTAAAGTCCATAAATTTTCCTTCCTATCTCCCTCCTACATATAACATATAAAGGAGTCAACGGTAGAAGAGATAAATTAATCAAAGTCTAGAACCTGGAAAGCAAATTAGCAAGATGTAAATAATTTCACACATATGAACAGGCTGAAAACTAACCTACAGAGAGAGAAGAGCAAACTGACTTCAGGACCCCTTAAAAGCCTCAGGATCTGGAAGCACACCTAACACTTCTAAAGATGAATCCTGAAAGGGTCTGAAAACAGACTGTTGGGAAATCTTTCAAGGTGCTATGAAGTTTCCAGGTTGCCTCTGAGGACAAGGAAACAAATTTCCTAAGAGGTTTCCATTTAGGAAATGCTACAGAGACTCTGAACATCAGGCACAGTGGGGAATGGGAACAACATGCCACATTTCAAATAAGGAGAGTGAGTCAAAGGTATATCCTAGAGGATAAGACCACCCACCCTCTTCCTCATTGGGTCCAAGAAGACAAAAGTCACACTTTTTCCACACAAGGAATAGTAAGGACAATGCAGAGACAAGAATAAAACTTTAAAAAAGGGAGAACAGGGTCCTCCCCAGTGGCGCAAAGGGTTAAGCAACACACCATGGAGGAAACTGCTGCCACTGCAGCATGAGTTTGATTTCTGCCACCAGCTGGGGAGGTAACCCACATGGCGCAGCAGACCTCTCCTGTCTCGCCTGCTGCTCCCCTCAGCAGTGTGTTTCAGTCAGTCTGCCTGTTCTGCTCCCCACTCTGTCTCTGGTGAAACCTCTCACCTCCTTCAACTCTAGCCTGTACCCGAGTTCTTGCATGCATAAATAACTCTTTTTTTTAAAAAAAGGGGTAAGCAAAAAAAATCCCTTAGACATAATTTAAAAGTATTAAACCCACTAAACAGAAGGCTTTGAAAAGGAATGTTCTTCAAATGAGGAAGAAGTCTGAAAAGTCAAAATTATAATGGCCAAAGTAAAATAGTTCAAAGACTTAAAGACAAAGTTGAAATTCCTTAGATGTGAGAACAAAAATTGAAAGAGAAATAGAAAAGAAAATCAGAAGATCATCCATAAAAATAAAAGGTACCCCAGAAAAAAGTGATAGCTAAAATGAAAGGTAAGATGAAATCACGTAAGAAATTTACCAGTTCAAAAGTGTATGAATTTCTAGATTGAAAACCAACTCAAGAAAGAAAACTCATCAAAGAATATATACACCTAGACAACCATCCATTATATTTCAGATCCCCAGAGTGGATGTCAGATGTGCCAGATGTTGCCTGCCTCACTGCCAGGAAAAAAATCTGAAGTTAACCTAGACCAGCACTAGATCCGAAGGTTCCCAGGCTTGGAGTGAAAGTGGAACACCTCTTAGATATCAAATAACAGCACAGATCACACCAGAAAGGACACTGGGAAGATTGGTGCTTCATTAAACAAGCGCTGGGGAGAGAGAAACTCGTGGAAGCCGTGGTCTCAGGAGGGAGCCTGCCGGACAAACCGCAGTGCTCCCTTTGGATGGAGGCCTTGGAGAAGGGTCAGGTGAACAGTGTGAAGCCACACACACTTGACTGAGGGGAAATACCTGTGGAGAAGATGGGGTACACTCCCAGCCAAGCAGATGCCCAGTGAAAAGAAAGAGAACAGCGCACTGGCTGTGCTGTGTGTCCCACCCTATGGATCTCACCTTGTAAAGCACACTGACATAATAAAGACTGCAAAGAATCAATGCTGAGAAACTAGAGAGGAGGGTACTGTGCTGCCATGCTTCAGAATTATCACTAGGTCTCCACCCTGTACTCTCTACCATGATGACCTTATTTTGGACTTGCAGTACCTTTCATTTGAACAATTCTGCTAGCTTCCCAACTTGTCTCCCTGCCTTCAGTCTCATCTTGCTAAAATTCATTCACTGTAATATTTACAGCATTGTCTTTTAAAGAATGCAAAACAGATCATGTCACTTCCATGTACAAGTCTTAATAATAATATTTCATGCTCATTACTTCACATAAAAACAATGATCTCAGCTCTTCCTGAATTTCCAAATTCGTATTCATGTTCTCCAGGTTGCAGGATACTATAATTGTTGTATGATTTAGCTTACTAGACAGTTCCACAAGTACAGAAAACAAGTTTCAGACATCTTGTTATCTCTAGATATAAGTGTTTAACAGTTAACTGGCATAACGGTAAATTTTATATGTCAATCAGACACTTGGTCAAGCATTATTCTGAGTGTTTCTGTGATGATGTTTTAATAAAGATTTACATTCAACATTGAGTAAAGCAGACTGCTCTCCACAATGTAAGTGAACCACATCTAATCCCTTCAAGGCTTGAGTATAAATAAAGGCTGATCTCTAAAGTAAGGGAGAACTCTCTAATAGACTGTCTTTAGACAGAACTGCAACTCTTTCCTGAGTCTACAGACTGCTAGCCTCTCCATCAGAATTTGGAATAGTCTAACCTCCAAAATTTCATGGGCCTATCCCTTAAAAGAAGTCTGTGCATGCACACACACACACACGCAGGCACGCGCACACACACACACACATACACACCCCTAATCCTGTTGGCTGTTTCTCTGGAGAACCCTAACTAATACAGTGGGTATGCAAAAAATGTTTTTCAAATTAATAAAATATAATGCTGGTTTTTTGTTCTGTTTTGTTTTCACTTAACTTACAAATAAATGTCTATGAGGAGATTTATTTTGACATATTTTTATAAATCACTCACCAGTTTTAAGTCAACATAAATGTGTTAAGTTAAAACAACATATATACAATATAAGAACTACAGAAACTTAAACACATGTTAGGTTTCACATTACAAATACTTTTAAAATAAGAAAAAGCACTAACTAGCCAGGTTATAAAAACAGAATTGAAATCTCCAGCAATAGCACACAGACAAATAATTTTTTCATCGCTCAAAAGAATTGCTCAGATATTGACAGCTGCCTTAAAAAGAAAAGTATATTGAAATGTTTTTTTAATAGTTGATTTCGTTTTATTCTAAACTTCAGAACATGTTTTCACAGAAACTAAAAATACCTGAAACAGAATCCAATGAAAAAATGGTATGGAAAAAGTATGTTACTTTTGATAGAAACAATTATTAAGCCTGTTTCATGAATTTTCACATAAATAAATGTTTACAAATAATTTCTATGAGTGAAAAGTAAAATAATTTAATATAAAGTGAAATAAAATTCATTCCTGAATTTAGGGCTCTCTACTTGTTTTGCAACAGAGGTAAGTGTTAATGGTGTTATTAACTGCTACAGAAGAAACAGAGAACCATGAACACAAGTCTTGGCAGGAAATAAACACCCTTTGAATTTACCTTTAAAATTAAGGTAAATAGAAAAATTAGTTTATAGAGTGCCTGCGCAATAGAGTTCCTGCCCTGAAGCGGTAACTCAAGATCTTTATTTCCAATGCTCTAAGCTGTATTCCAGACATAAAGGCTAACAATCCTGTTCCTAAAAAGCACAAATTAAAATTTTCATTTTGGCAAAAGTCACCTGTCAATAAGCTAAAAATTATTAGATTAGTATTACACAAAATATGAACAACCATACAAATTTTTAGTGTCTCCTAATCATGCGATTATAATTACTCATTAATATCTCTTATTGACCCCATAAATAAATGTTACTTTGTACCTGGATAATCTATCTTAAAGATAGAGCAGTGCCTCAGTAAAGTTAAAATTTGAAACCAACTTTAAGAGCAATAAAGACATTACTTAAAGTTATGGAACACTGGAAGAGAAACTTTATCATTTTGATATTCTGACAGAATAGGACATACCACTAAAACTAAATTCTCACCTTATCAAGTTGATCTTGAAGACTGGTGGATGCTTTGTAACCAAGCTGTAATAACATTGCTTCTGCAGCATTTTTTTTGGCTATCTTTTTATTAGGTCCGGTTCCGGTAGCCACTTCATTGCCCACCTTGACCTGATAAGAGTAAACAAAGAAATTAATCATCTGGTAAATAGAATCTCCTTAATACCATTAAATAACATGTTCTGCTCTCTAACATTCACAACTGGATTTTAAAACTATTAAAAAATAACATTAAAAAATTTACTTTTAAAATAATGTTCACATTACTTCCCAAGTTTACAAAAGCTTTTTGTTAAATAGTTCCTGAAGAGAGTTAATATACAACAATAAGTCAAAATTTTATAGTTAAGAACAAAGACTTTCAAATCTGATTTGAGGATAAATGACAATTTCCTAGCTGAATGAACTGGTGCAAATTTCTTAACATCTCTTATCAACTGTTTCATCTATAAAGGGGGGTAATATAACTACCTCATAATATTGCTCTAAAAAGTAATCCAGAAAATATATGTAAACTATAGTGTAAAATAAATCATAACTGCTCAATAAACAATAGTTTATCATTAGAATTATTTCACAGCCACATTTTAAGAGCAACTCACAAGTATATGTATGTATGTGTAGACATCAGTCACATCTACATGTACATTTTCTGAGTTGATACTTTCTCTTTTAGAGATAAATGTGCCAAAAGATAATCCAAATATCAAAAGTGAATCAGAAATCAAAACAGTATCTACAAAATCCAATCAAAAAAGAAATACAAGGGCCTCCCTGGTGGCGCAGAGGGTTGAGCGCCGCACTGTGAACAATCTGAGGTACAGCAGCCTGAGTTCGTTCCCGGCCAGGGAGGGGACCCACATGGCTCAGCAGACCTCTCCTGCCTCAACCGCTGCTCTCCTCAGCAGTATATTTCAGTCAATCCGCCTGTTCTGCTCTCCACTGTGTCTCTGGTGACTCACCTCCCGCAATTCTAGCCTGTATCCCAGCTCTTGGATATATAAATAAATAAATCTTTAACAAAAAAAAAGAAAAGAAAAGAAAAGAAATACAAAATGAACTAGAAAACACTCAATTAGAGTGGGATTTGTTTTACAGAAACAAGAAGATAATCACAACTTTGGAAATTAAACAATGTGATATGTATAATCAATGGGCAAAAGAAAAAAAAAAAACTCAGTGGAAACCAGAAAATATTTTGACTAAATTATGAGGAAAATACAATACGTAAAAATTTGAAGGATGCACCTAAAATGGGGTATAAGAAAATATACAGCCATGGAAACAACAAATGTTGGCAAAGATTGGAGAAAACACTCATCCATTATTGGTAGAAATGTAATTTGGTGCAACCTCCATGGAAAATGGTATGAAAAGATGTTAAAGAAATAAAAATGGAAATACCACGTGATGCAGCAATATCGCTACTAGGTATTTAGCCAAAAAAATATGAAAACTCTAATACGAAAAAATGTATGCACGTTCGTATGAACCCATGTTCATAGCAGCGTTATTCACAATAATCAAATCATGGAACCAACCGAGGTGCCCAGTAAAATGTGACTGACTGTACAAAGAAACTGTGGAGTGCACACTCAATGGAGTAGTATTCAGCTATTGTAAGAGATGAAAAGAGTGCTTTTTGGAACAAAGTTATGGTGATTATAAGTGAAATAAGAAACTGAAAGACTGATACCAAAGGTTTTACTTGTTCATAGATTATAAATAACCAAAGAATACATGCTCTACAAAACACAACAAAAATAATTCTTGGACCATGAAAAACAAACTGGTTATCAGAGGGAACAGAAGGGAGAGCAGAGGGGATAGGGCAATGAAGGGGATATAGGTGACTGGCCCGGGAGTATTGATAAAGGGTAAATGAAGCAAGAGCGTATATGTGAAAATGTGTCCCCAAAATTATATTGTTATGTAAATGAATGGCAAATTAATTTTTTTAGAATTTAATTATCTTCAAAACAAATTTGAACCTCCCCAAAAAGTTTATAGGGACCTCCCTGATGGTGCAGGGGATTAAGTCACAGCACTATGAAGCTATCCACAGCCAATGCCGTACAAATTTGATCCCTGGCCAAGAAGGTGACCTACATGGCGCAGCAGACCTCTCATGCCTTGCCCACTGCTCCCCTCAGCAGTGTGTTTCAGTCAGTCTATCTGTACTGCTCCCTACTCTGTCTCTGGTGAATCCTCTCACATTCCCCACCCCATACTGCTGGCCTATACCCCAGCTCTTGTATGCATAAATAAATCTTTTTTTAAAAAAGGTAACATATAAAAGTCAACTGCATTTCTATATTTTATCAACCATGAAGATGAAAAATGTTAAAATATACCCATTAGATCAAATTAAAATCAAATACCTAAGATGTTTAAGACCTTTCCACAGAAAACAATAA
This sequence comes from Galemys pyrenaicus, assembly GCA_019455555.1. Classification (NCBI taxonomy): domain Eukaryota; kingdom Metazoa; phylum Chordata; class Mammalia; order Eulipotyphla; family Talpidae; genus Galemys; species Galemys pyrenaicus. The sequence goes on from JAGFMF010011568.1 coordinate 4,153,786, forward strand.
GCACTTTTGAGAATATTTAGCATATCTATGATGTTTAAAACCTTTCCACAGAAAATAAGTATTATTGAGAATACTAAACATAGTAAGAGATATACCATGTTCATGCATTGAACACTCAGTAATATGATATCAATTCTCTTCAAATCAATGGATAAACTCAAGAATTCTAATCAAAATCCCATATGTATTTTTATAATACATGACAAACTGATTCCAAAATTCCCATAGAATACAGAGTGCTAATAATAGCGAAGATCTTTTTAAGCAATAATAAGGTAGGGGTACTTATTCTTCTGGATGTCTAGACTTATTATAATGTTAACGTATCGGGAAAGACAGACACATCTGACTGCATTAAAATTATTACTTTTGCCCCTCAAAAAAACACTATTAAAAAAGGAAAGTCACAATACGAGAGGGTATTTGAAATTCCATATAACTATAAAAGGTTCACTTTCTAGAATCTACAGTAGAGCCCTAGAAATACATGTTTGGAAAAACCAATGGAAAAATGAGAAAGCAGAACCAGCAATCTGTGTGTGAAAAGTGAACTGGATTGCTTTACCAGGTATCACTGGTAAAATTTCAATAGCTTCATGCCACTTGAATAAAATCTCACAATTACAATACCCTCCATCCTAACAATGAAGAGATAAAACTAGGTCCAGCTTTCAGATATAAGAATGATACTTCTATCCACATTTTTCTTCGTTGGCTGTTGTATGAAATCACAACACTGAGTATTTCACTTGTCTGGGATTCTCATCTGTATCCACACCTATACCATTTGCCATTTATTCTTGTACTATTATTTAGTTTCAATTGTATTGCTATTTCTATCACTAAGTTTTAAGGAACAAGCTACTTCCAAGGCTCTTGGGATATACCCAAGAGTGGTCTAAAAAAATTCAAACTTAATAAATACAAACAATATGCAAATTATATGACAAAGAAACTGCACTCTCTTAGAATTTTGGTCAAGATGAATTAACAATATTCTTGTAGCATATGAAACACTGAAAATGTGCTCACTATATAATTTCTGTAACAACTATTATACACCTCATAGTTCAAACCAGCAGTAGTCTGTGGTGCTCACTCAGATCACTCAGAAGCAATAACCTAGTACTGGTCAAAGCAAATCCCTAAAACGAGGTAAAGACACACGACCAACCCCCCCCCCCCAATATTTGTTGACCTGCATCTGACCTGAACACCACAGGCCCTAAGTATAATGTNCCACCCCCCCCCCCCCAATATTTGTTGACCTGCATCTGACCTGAACACCACAGGCCCTAAGTATAATGTGCTTGAGTGGCTGGCTAGCACCAGTCTCTGCTACCTGGTTTTTTTTCCCCCCAATGCTTGGCTTGTTCCCCAGGTTCACCAGCCCCTGTGTTGTTGCTGGAATGCTTGCTAGCTAAAATATTAGGCCAGCTACGTCAGAAGGTTTTTTTATTGCTCTGGGGGGTCAAAAGACTTGCCAAAGTAAATGGTAGCAAAAGACCCCTGAGAAGCAAATAAATGTAAAAAATGTTTCATCTGTTTTTTATAGAGTATATACCTTTACTCTCATTCAACTCTTCTGCTGCTTCAAACCTGTATCTCACTTATCTACTCAGGTCTCATGTCCATTGGCTCCTGGCTCCTACTTTCAGACATATCACATAAATTCTGTGCCCATCTAAGCATTCATCTTGAATCTGTAATCTGTGCCTGCCGACAGTGCACTGGACCTATTCTGATCATCAGGACTTAACTATAAAATTTTACGTGAGGCAAAGGATTCCTCAAAACTAAGAAACAAAAAGTTCTAAAATAATATTTACCAAAAATGTAGTACTTTACCTTTCACTGAGTCCAGAAAAAATTGGAGACATTGCTTTATATGTTTTAAATAACCTGAAGACCTTATTTACAGGTAGAAAAATTAATGTCATATTAAGTATAATAACACTGTATTGATATGCAATTTAGTTGTCATTATCTCTTTTAAAAAACCCAAAATAACCCTTTCTAAAAAAATAAAAACAAATTTTTAAGCAATTTACTCGAACTAAATAGACAATGACGGGCCTCCCTGGTGGCACAGTAGGTTAAGCAATACACTATGAAGCAAACTGTAGCCACTGCAGCACGAGTTCGATCCCTGCCACCGGCCAGGGAGAGGACCCACATGGCGCAGCAGACCTCTCCTGCTGTGCCCGCTGCTCCCCTCAGCAGTGTGTTTCAGTCAGTCTGCCTGTTCTGCTCAGTCTGCCGGCTCTGTCTCTGGTGAATCCTCTCACTTCCCATGACTCTGGCCTGTACCCCAGCTCTTGTATGTACAAATAAATAAATCTTTAAAATAAATAAATAAATAGACAATGTCAACAGAGATTTTCTATTTTCTTGTGACAAATATAAGTACATACATTTTATAACATACAAACTTATTTTTTTATCGTGATGAATAAGTTGCGGCATTTTATATGTAGATATTTTACTTCCATATTCAATTATAACACATGATAACATTGCCTATGTAGTTTATACAATGCCTTTATTTTGATAAAGTAGCTGCAATACTATAATGAATCCACTGGGACTACCAAAAGGAAAAAAACAATATGAATTCAGTGTGAAAACATTTAAAAGCACAGCCAAATGTTCTTGTTTGACTAGAATGTTTACGAATACCCATAAAGTGGAAGCTGACCTATTAAGATACTCTAAATTCCTCTTTCAAAAGGAGTACTCAATACATTCCATAGAAAAAGAACTATTTAATAAAGTCTAAGCCAGTTATATTCCTCCACATGTCTAAAATGAAAATGTAGGTGCTTTTTTTCCCCTTTAACCTATAGAGTTCAAAAGGCTACTTTCTATAATTCCTCAAAGCTAAGAATGTAAAAAGAAAAAAAAAAATGCATGCATGTTACCAAGAAGGAGTATAGCACAAAACTGCTCTGGTTCCTAATGCCACCTAAACAACAGTACACTTACTAACTATGAAAGAATCCCCCACCCTTTTGGATATCTAGGTTCCCAACAGCAATTCATCTGTGAGTATATCCTGAGTGTACATTTCTAACAAAACCCAATCCAGACAATCTATCTCTCAATCAGGCAAGTAAGGAACAAATAAACATCAACAATTTATTAAGGCCCTACTATATACATACCACTGTATTAGGTGAGATAAAGAAATATTAAGAATGGAAGTGATGTCATGGAATGACAAAATAGGGAGCTACTGGCAAAATTCTCTCCTAATCATTATACTCAGCGAAGTAAGTCAGAAGGCAAAAGAAAAACACCAGATGGTTCCTCCCCTAGGAGGAATATAAGCGAACCAAATAAGGATCAAGGAAAGGAATAAGAACAATAATAATAATAACAACAACAACAAGAAAGAAACAAAAACCAAAAATGAAAAGACAAAGACAAACTGGGGACACTTGGTGGGGAGGGAAGAGGGGAAGGGTGGAGGGCAGACGGGAGCACGGGGGACTGAGGTGATGGTGCACTGGTGTTACGGTGATGGGGAATACATGGGGATTACAATTGATGTCAAATATATATAAATTTAAAAAATTTATATTAAAAAAAAATTCTCTCCTAATCACAAGGAAATCTCACTAGTATTTTACCTCCTTCATGAGATTGAGCTATGCATATTTTTTCCTAAGGTTGATGGCCTCCATGACTCACTATGGTGGTGGAAAGGGAGAAGATAGCTGAAGCTGTGATGCCAATAGTCATTACAATTAGCCAAATAAGTCTGGCATAAACCTGGGTTCTAGTATAAACTGGTGTGACACAAAGCTTGGCACAAGGGATCCTCCCAGGGAGCGTAAAATACTGTGCTGATTACTTACTGATACCTAGGACCTTTTGTTGGGCCCTGGACGGCCGGTGGCAGCACAGGAGGCTGAGTCCTATTATTTCCCCACCTGGGGAACTGAGAAATTTTGAGATCAGAGAGCAACCTGTGGCAAGCAGGTTAGAGCAGCAGCAAGGAGGCAGCAAGGAGGCAGTATTCTATAGTGCAGGCTCCATACAGGATTCAGGGCTTGATCTAATCCCAAAGGCAGTAAAAACAAGCAAAGGCTACTCCTAGGTTGGTCCCCCATATCACCCAAATCTGAGTATGAGGTCACAGCAAAGATAAAGAAAGAAAATAACCCAAAACTTAAGCCACAGCTTCACCTATTATAAAAACTAAAGAAGGGAACACAAATGCCACGATAAAGTCAAGTCTGGGGAAACAAGAGAGAAAAAGATGAAATCTCCAGGTACCAAATTTAATGACAAAATATTGGAATTTGAAGAGCTACTATGAAGAAACTAGACACAATCTGAGAATCTCAATTACACACAGAAAAGAAGGTTCAGAGTCTCAGAAAAGATATACATAACAAAACAAATCAAAAATAATCAGACAACTATAAAGAGACATTCTGCAGGGACGGGAGAGGGATCCAGACAGGGGAGGGAAGAGCACAAGGGACTATGGTGATGGTACACAGGAGAATTGCTTGTTGGAAATTCTATGGAGACTACACCTGAGAAAAGAAAGCAAACATTGTAAAAAAAAAAAAAAAGGGAACAATGATGTAAAATATATATAAGTAGTTTTTTTAAAAAATACTTTCCTTAATGGCAAGTATATGTAAATTTTAAAATATTTTAATAAAGGGAAAAAATACTTTCCTATACATTGGGAAAATAATAAAGCCATTTCCTCATAAAGCCTAAATATTATGAGAAAATAAATGAATAAAATTTATTTAAAGAAAAAAAATAAAAAACAAAACACCACATGATCCAGCATACCATTCTTATGTATTTATCCAAAGAATCTGAAAAACTCATTGGAAATATACATATACATGCTCACAGAAGCATACTCACAATAGCTAAGTCATTAAGACATGGAAACAACCTAAATGCCTGGTGGCTAACAAGTGAATAAAAGTTGTGGTACGTGTGCTCACTGGAATACTACTCAGTAAAGAGATGAAATCTTGGCTTTAGTGACAACATGAAAAGAACTTGAGATGATTATTTATGTTAAGCAAAATAAGTCAGAATGTGAAAGACAACTACAGGGTTGTTTCACTGTTATGTGGAATACAAATAAACAAAGTAAACGAACTAATGAAACACCAGAAAATCTTTATGACCCTGAGAAGAATAGTTACCAGAGAGGAAGGGGAAATGAACAGCAGGAATGCATAGAGGGGCTCAATCTGACAGTGTGAAGTGGAACTAAAACTTTAGTGCCGAATGTGGTGAGGTACATATACATATCAAGGTGTTGAGCTACCCTCCCAAAACTCTTAAAATATTATAAAGCAAAGGTAAATCAGTAAAATTTTAACTTAAAAATATGAATACTACATACCAATAAGGGAGGTAAAATGTAGATATGCAAGAAAAGCTAACCAGTATGAGTTCATATGTTTGAACACCGAAACACCTGCAACATGGTCAGCACTTGACTTTAACACTTTTTAAAAATCTCTTGATTTTAGCCTGATTCTATGAAAGGTGAAATTTGTAATTGTGACTGGAAAGTTTGACAACTGAATATAATAAAACACCCTCAAGAAAAAAGAGGAGAATTTATTTATTTGTTTCCTTATTTTTATGATTTAGTATAGTTTATTTGATGCACCCATGGAACATCTCAGTCATGCTGGCATTATCTTTTAATTTTATTTATTTATTTGTTTGTTTGTACATCTAAATTTTTAAAAAATTTTCCTTTATATATATTTGACATCAATAAATGTAGACTGGGTTCTAGTTGATTCTAATGAAGGATATCTGGTATAAGAAAAATGTCCATACATTTTAGAGATACAAATTAAGTATTTAGGCCACAATCACATGTAATTAGAAATTAGCTTTGAAATACTTAAGGAAAGACAGACAAGAGGGTGGAGGGAAGGGAAGGAGTAAAGAAAAACAGAGCTGAAGCAAATATGGCAAAAATCTTAATTGCTGGGTTTAGATGTCATAGTAGGGGTCTATTATACTACTCTTCACAGTACACTATTAAATATATCTGCACATGAAGATGAAAAGATGGGTTTTGAAACAATGAGGGCAATTTAGTCATTCTACCTTTCCAATTGCCAATACACTAGTAAACAGTCTTTAGTTTTCTTGGCTGCATAATGCATCACTTAGATCTCTCAGCAATTGAGTCAGTCCTTCAGTTCACATCTTAGCTGGGTAAACAGCTAGCTTTCGTCTATTTTTCCTGATAAGCTACAAGCTCATATTCTTGGCTCTGTTCCATCATTTATCCTAAATTTTGTTTCTAATTTCATCTGTTTCCAATTCCCAGTAGTTAATAGAGGCTGGCTGGAAATTGTAACATGAAGTTAAGAGATAAATATTCTAAATTCTGTGGTAGACAACCTATGTGAACACAGAGTTCCTTCAAAAACTCATGCCATCTGTACTAACATGTCCTTGACACTTGAATGTTTCAACCAAGTTAGTAGGTGGACTAGGGGAGAATACTTTAAGTATAAACAGTTTTACTTTCTGCCATTCTCAGTTTGCTTTTTCCCCAAATAGAGATATTCCACGCTGGGAATTTCTAACTTTTTTCATAGTTTTAAAAAAAATCTTTTAATATAAAAATTAGAAATATAGTACCTGCATTACAAATTCCCGACGTCGAGGCATTCCTCTTTCTGAAAGCAAAACATAATCTGGCTCCTTTTCCTTTTTGGCCTGTTGAATTTGAGCAAGGCGACTAATAGGGTTCATTCCTTGACCATACTCCGGTCCTGCCTAAAAAATAATTTGAGAATGAATTTCAAAATATGTTCATAACACTTGCTACTGGGTCCTTTTTAAAAAAGTGGTTATCCCGTTCTCTCCTATGTCCCAAAACTGTGGAAAAGATAAATGAGTCATTTTGAAAATTAATAGAAGAAAATCATACTGTAAATCTGAAACTAAGGCCTCTATGGGGTTCAAAGCTCAGTAATATTATTGTTAAGTTGGATTGATTATCGTTTCAAACACTTCAGTATAGCACAGTTGTTTCACAAGAACATGAGAAGATAAGCCATGGATTAGGAGTATTACATATATGTGTGATATATAATTGAAAAAGCATATTCAATAATTCAATATTCAAAATGTACTTTTTTAGAACTCCTCAAACATATTAAGAAAAAATATCTTAAAGAAAGGGCCACAGTGATAAAACTGTTAACAGAAAAAAAAAAGACAAGATAATCTCCTAAGGAGTCAGAAAATGCATACACAAAAACCACAGTAAGAAACTATCTCACAACCATCAATTCAGCAAAATTTTAAAAGTCTGACAGCCTTAACTGGTAAAGACATGCAATAACAGATTTATACAGTACTTATTGCAATATTAATTAGAAAATAATTTGACAATGTCTAGGTAAGCTTAAGATTGTACCTCTATTGCCACTGACCTAGTCATATCATAGGCATGTATAATATATAATACCTTAGAAAGCTGTTACCCCAATAATAATAATAACAATAAAGACACAAAAACCAAAAATGAAAAGACAAGGACAAATTGGGGACAATTGGTGGGGAGGGGGGAAGGTTGAGGGAAGATGGGAGCACAGGGGACTGACGTGATGGTGCACTGGTGATATGGTGATGGGGAATACATGGGGATTACAATTGATGTCAACTGTATATAAATTAAAGGGAAAAAAATAGAATAATAAAAAAAAAGAAAGCTGTTACCCTTATGTGCTAGCACATATGAGAATACACATAGCAGTATTATTTGAAATAGCAAGAAAAAACAGAAAAAGCCTGACAATTTTCAATAATTGATAAATTATGGCATAGTCATACAACAGAATAGCATATAAGCAATGACAATGAAAGTATTTCAGGGGAAAAAATGTGAGAAAAGCAAGCAGAGAATTCATATGGCATGACATTATACATTTAAGTGCAGTAAAACTAACAAATACTGCTGAAATTAAATATCAACAAATGGAGAGACTTGTGTTCAATGATCAGGAGATACAATATTGATAAAAGGTCAAGTCTCCTCAACTGATTTATCAATTCCTATCAATGCACATCAAAAGAGCAGCAAATTTTTTTGTAATAATTAATGTCTACATAAAAATTCATACAACAAAGGGTAAATAACAAAAACAACCTTGGGGGGAAAAAAAGCTAGAGGAATCAGACTACCTAATGTCAACATTTATTAAAAAAACTATGGCAGTCAACACAATGTGTGTAGTAGTGACATACAGACTGAGATAAATGAAAAAGAACTAGTGTCAGAAACAGATCCACACATACATGGTCAACTAATTTTTAACAAAGATGTAATAGTAATTCAATAGAAAAAAAAAAAAGGTAGTGCTGGAATACTTATATATTCATTAGCAAAAGACAAAAGAAAAAAAATACTTCAATGCATACCTCATACCATCTACAAAAGTTAACTCAAAATGGATAACAGACAAATTAAATACAGTATCTAAAACTATAAAACTTTCAGAAGAAATGGAATAGAACTGAAAACCCAAAATTAAAAACACATTTATATAGAGAGTTAATCTATGAAATAGGAGTCAAAGAGTATACAATGGAGAAGGGATAGTCTCTCAAAGAATGGTGTTGGGGAAAACTGGACAGCCACATGCTAAGAATGAAACTAGACTACAATTTTATACCATACATAAAAATTAACTCAAAATGGATAAAGTATTTGAATGTAAGACCTGATATGATAAAATACATGGAAGAAAACATAAGCAAAACACACCATGAGACAGGCTTCCATAATGTCTTGTGGCTTCATCTCCAACTTTTACTGAATGGGAGAAAACATTTGCACACCATACATCTAACAAGAGATTGATGTCCAAGATCTACAAGGAACTCATACAACTCAACAAAAAGAAACCAAAAAACCTAAATTTTAAAAACGTCAGAAGAGCTAAATATTAAACAATTATCCAAACAATGATATATAACTGGCTAACAGGCACCTGAAAAAGTTCATTATCACTTCTGATCAGAGAAATGCAAATTGCAACCACAATGAGATACGACATCACACCTCTGAGAATGGCCCATATCAAAAAGTACAAATAACAAGTGTTAGCAAGGATATGGAAAAAATGACTCCTTATACATTGTTGGTGGGAAGGGAGACTGGTCCAGTCCCTGTGAGAAAAGTATGAATCTTTCTCAAAATATTAAAAATAGATACACCATATGATCCAGCAATTCCATCTTACGTATCTGCCCAGAGAATGCAAAGACACTAATTCTAAAGGAATGTCTTGTATTCAGTACAGCACTATTTACAATAGCCAAGTTATAGAAACCACCTAAACATTATCTAAAAGATTTAAAATCAAAAAACTTTCATAAACAAATATTCTTTCTGCATATGAACCAAATTTCATAAAATATTTCTAGAAAATATTTGCATATATCATATGGTCAGAACATTATTTCCACCTGTGAAATTTTATTCTAAAATAAATATTAAAGACAAGCTAATCACTATGTTACAGATTGCATTTGATACATTAAACTTATGTAAGTCCCACCGTATAGTCTTAGCTCTTCCTGATAACTGCTAAGTCTTGACCATATCTAGTTTGGTACTGCAGATACAGCCTCAGTCAGTGCCTGCACAGTCATTTAAATTATGTGTAGGATTGTAGACTTCATTCAAACAATAATGGTAAGTTACTAAAAGCTTTCAAGCAGAGGCATGAAATATGATCATTGTTTTTAAAAAAAATCATTTGATGTCAAGAAGACCTGTAGGAAGGCCAATAAAAATCAGTAGTTCAGGCAAGAAATAATAAATAAATAAATGAGAAAAAAGAATTAAACATGATAGGGCCTCCCTGATGGCTCAAGGAGTTAAGTTTCAGCACTATGAAGCCATCAACAGCCACAGCAGCACAAATTCCATCCCCAGCCAGAGTTAACCCACATGGCGCAGCAGACCTCTCCTGTCTTGCCCACTGCTCCCCTCAGCAGTGTATTTCAGTAGATATGCCTGTTCTACTCTCTACTCCATCTCTGGTGAATCTTCTCACCACCTGCACTTCTGGCCTGCACCCCAGCTTTTGTATGCATAAACAAATAAATCAGAATTAAACGTGATAAAGCATGTGAAGAGCTTAGACAAAGTCTGGCACACAGAGTGCTTTATATTTACTAGCTGCTGTAGCGTTGCTATTGATAATGGAAGTATCACACTCCTATTTAGCACTAATACCATTTCATGCTATCCTATGAAGTCACTGTACAGGAGAGCTGCATGTAAGAGGATCACTGGATTGGCAATCAACTAGTTCAGGCTGCTCCAAAAAGTCAGTCAATAAAAGTAAGCAAATTTCCTTCAACATATTTAGTAAACCTCATTTATAAAATAAGGTTACTATCATCTCTCTTACACAGCCATGACAGGAATTATACAAAAGGTCATCATAAAAAGGGAAGCATTTTTTAAACCACAAAAAATTGTCAACATGTAACTCATTAATTATCTTATGAATAAATTCAGGTATACATGTGTCTAAAAAGCAAACCAGAATTATTAACTGACAGTCATATATCCAAATCCAACTCTAGGACAGTACATAGCATAAAACAGACCCCAGAGATTTAAGGGCCTGCTTTATGGAAAAACTGATAATCTGTAGTTACTGTAAGTATTTATATAGCAAAGCTGATTTATTTTCACAAGCATATACTTACCTTTATTATTGTTTTAGGACGTTTTTTAAAAAATAGTTTTGGTTTTTCAACCACAGGAAGAGGTGGGAGTTTCTTAAGTTCCTGTAAGACAGTGGTTGCAGCACGCTTCTTGGAGAGTTTTTTGCTATTTCCCTCTCCCTCTGCAGAAAATTCTCCCACTGACACCCGAGTAACAAAGCTTTTCATATGTGGTGGTCCACTTTCTTTAATAACCTATTAAATATAAGTAAAATACTAAATAACATAAGGCACTTAGGATGTGTTCTTAAAACATGAACTTTCCTAATAGTCACAGCATTATGAAAACTGAAATTAAGAATTATCACAAAATTATAAATTTTAATAATAAAGTTATATAGGAACTATCCATTTAAGGTATTCATGATGCTTAAAGAACTGAAGTGAATAAAAATCTAAATAAATAGACTCAAATAATAATCAAATAGCTGTTGTTGTTTTTTTCTTTACTAATTTAAAATAGGCAGTTTCAATTATGGTTACCCCATTTCTCATGAAACAGAAAATTAAGACTATAAAACATAGCATTAGGCACATAGGCCATCTAGAACAGTAGTTTATATGTAACTATGTATACATCTAATGTTCTCCTCCTGTAAGAGTAGGTTTATGAAGATTATGTCTTTTTGGGAGTTCTGTAACCCACAAACCATCCTGACTGTGCTACAGAAGCCTCTTAACTGTTGATGGGCAAAAAATAAACAGTTTTGTTTTTGGTTTTTATGAAAACCTCAAGGATTGTTTATAAGGAACATTTACTTTCGGTAACACCCTAAAGAGGTAAATAAATATGCCATGAAATACCTAGATTGATCACACAGGTATGGATATTAAAACATAAAATTGTCCCTACCCATTACAGCCTTTAAAGGGTCCATGCTCTAATAATTTATGCATATGTACAATTACTTTCGATAGTATTTTTCCTGTCATTTCTTGCTGTGACAAATAGACACTCAAATACATTCTCTTCCTGCCTCCCTCACATTGCTGCTTTAATCTGCTAGAGAATGAGAAATCCGATAACCCAAGTAATTAGAATCATGTCTAAGAAGAATATATACAGGTTCTCAGTCAAGATTAACTGACCCTGCCAGTAACAAAATGTGGGAGCTTGCTAGTATGTAAACATCCTATAATCTGAGAGGATACTCTACAACTGTTTGAGCTTACCTCCTGGGTTTTGCTTACACTTTAGATATTTGAGTTGCAAAATTTGTGACCTCAGACAAACTAACAAAAAAACACAACAAGAACAAAAGGATAAAGACAAACCAAAGGAATCTTGTGCTGGGGGGGTGGGGGGGTTGGGGGGAGGGAGGGGGGGGACCAGGATGAAGGCAGAAGGAGTACAAGGGACTGAGGTGATTGTGCACAGGTGAGATGGTGGTGGAATTCCCTGGGGACTATAATTGATGTCAAATAAATTTAAATTTGATCCTTTGTAAATTATTGGTGAAGGTTAAACTTAAGCCTATTTTGGCCTCCACAAATTTGAAAGAACTTATATATTAATATATGTATCATTAAACATTTGAGTATTTTCAACTTGAAATACACAAATTGCTTACTACAGAAAAGTCAAACTGGCAGGAATTCATAATAACGCAAGTTCTATCCTTAGAGTCTATAGCATTTTATGATAGCAAGCTTATATATAAGCACATTAATGCTTTCAGGGCACCAGTATAACAGTTAAATTTACTTATTTATTCATTTAAAATTTAAAAAAACAGGTTGGGGGTTGGAAAGAGATGGAAGATCTCTACTGAACACATACCTCAAAACTGACAGGCATATTTCGCTTCAGAGCAATTTCAAACACTAAGCTGATCTCAGATTTATTTGCATCTTTGTCATCATCCATTTCTTTTCCTGATTCGCCATTCTAAATCACAAAAATAGGAAGATATTAAATCTTTACTTTGTAACAAACTTTACATATATTATACAATCAAGAGGGTCTATCTAAAATACAACAAAAAACACTACCATACTGTGTCTTGTGGATTCCCATGTAACCAGTAGTCACAGAGAGGCAATTTGTTGTTCCCATTTTTAGTTTTCCTCAAAGTACAAAAACAAATTCTAAGTGTGGAACGCTTTCAACTATAAACAAATTTGAGTTTACTCTAATCCCCAGATCAGCTTCTCTTCAAAAATCTCTATTTCCAGGCCTCCCTGGTGGCACAAGGGGTTGAGTACAGCACTGTGGGGCTTCTGCAACCACAGCAGTGCTAGTTCAATCCCCGGCCATGGAGGGGATCCACATGGCATAGCAGAACTCTCCTGTCTTGCCCACTGCTCACCTCAGCAATGTATTTCAGTAGATCTGCCTGTTCTGCTCCCCACTCTGTACCTGGTGAATCCTCTCACTACCCCCCGCACTTCTGGCCTTTACCCCAGCTCTTATATGCATAAATAAATAAAAAAATTTTTTAAAAAAATCTTTATTCCCCTCCACACACAATACCTCCAATATGATATTTATATCTTCTATTTAGACTAAGTTGTAGAAAGAATACAAGATATAAACCAAGATTTTGGAACTGTCTGTCTCTGGTAACTATTCACTTATTCACATTTTTTGGAGGGTCTCATAACTGCTACAGAGTAAAGTGACAATAATCCTGCTATCAAGAAGCTTAAAATCAGGCCCTCCCTGGTGGCGCAGTGGGTTAAGCAACACACTGTGAAGGAAACCGCAGCTACCGCAGCATGAGTTCGATCCCTGCCTCCAGCTGGGGAGGTGACCCATATGGCGCAGGCAGACCTCTCCTGCCCCACCTGCTGCTCCCCTCAGCAGTGTGTTTCAGTCCATCTGCCTGTTCTGCCCCCTGTTCTGTCTGGTGGGTTCTCTCACCTCCCCACACCTCTGGCATGTACCCCATTGCTTGTATGCATAAATAAATAAATCTTTAAAAAAAAATAAAAATAAAAAAAATTTTAAAAAAGAAGCTTAAAATCTACTGAAAAAACAAGCAAGCAGACAAAAATGGGTAATAAAGTGCACAAAAGAGAAAAAAGTACTTAAATCAGCCATTAAATAAGTCTGAAAGGAAAAAAAAAAAGAAGAAATTTAAAGGAAAGCACATTATAAAGGATGAGCTATATAATTGAAAGAACAAATTGGAGATTTATAGGACATGTCTGACCAGCAGATATTATTTTGAAGTCAATAGAAAAAGTGGTTGAAGCCATGAATATGGGTGAAATCACCCAAGACTGGCCTCAATATCTTCATCTGTAAAATAAAGTAGGGCTGAAAAAATCCATAAAATTCATATTAAAGTATTTGATTCCAAATTAACTCAATGTAATACATATTCAGTAAATGTAGCATTAAATATAATGTAAGTAAATCCTACTTCTTGTTTGTTTATATCTCAAATCCCTGAGTTTTCTTGGAGGTTCTTGGAGTTCACAAAGGTAAGGTAACCCAGCAAGAAGGAACACAGGACTCTATTATATGGGAGATGGGTAATCTGAGAAGCAAATGAGAGCAGATCACCACTCTTATCCTCCTTTATGAAGAGACTATTTTAATTATAAACATTTATTTATCTGTATTCTCAATAATCTTACTAGGGAACTGTAACAAAAGGACTGTCACATGCAACAGTTTCCCACCTGCGGTGACTTTTCTGGAATGGGTTCGTTCTGCAGTGCTTGGAGGGCTTTCATGGCAGCATTATGTCTAGCAGCTTGTCGAGTCTTTCCTTCCCCAAAAAATTCATTATTTCCTACAGTCAGTTGAACATAAAAGATCTTAGGCATTGGGCAGTGATACCTAAAATAAGAAAACAAAAATATTATTTTAGTTCAATAAGCTCACTCTATAATCATTAGCAAATTTTATTTTCTTTAAAGTGATACCAACCATATGATGTACTATACCACTTATAAACCTAAAGTTGCAACTTCACAGATGTATTTATAAAAGATAAAACATGACTTTATATATCTGTAGATAGTAATGAATGCTGATCTCCATGAGAAATACATTTTAAATGGGTCCTTCCTGGTGGAGAAGGGATTAAAGTCTCAGCATTATCAAGCTATCACCAGCCACTGTGGCATGAGTTCAATCCTCAATCAGGGAGCTGACCCACATAGCATCGTAAGACCACTCCTGTCTCGCCCACTGCTCCCCTCAGTAGAGTATCTTAGTATATCTGCCTATTCTGCTTCTCACTCTGTCTCTGGTGAATCCTCTCACCAACCCACACACCTGTGGCCTACATCCCAGTTCTTGTATACATAAATAAAAATAAATCTTTAAAAATAAATAAACATAAATGTAGTAAAAATTATTTTCTTAAGCCACAGAAAACTTCCTGGTGAGTTTTCAGTCAGATTTTGACAGAAGTGAGTTGAATGATCTGGTACAAATAGATGGGGATCCACTAGAGAGGACAGAGACCAACATGTCCATTTAGTGGCTTACTGTGCTTTTAGATTACTATGTGTTTTTTATTTTTATATATACATATATTTTAACAAATAACAGTGAGACGAGTGGTATCATTTTATCTTTATTTTTTTAAAAAACTTTTATTTATGCATACAATAACTGAGGTACAGGCCAGAGGCATGGGGTGTCAGAGTACTCATCAGAGACAGAGTGGGGAGCAGAACAGCAGATTGGAATACGCTGCTGAGGAGAACAGCAGGCAAGGCAGGAGAAGTCTGCTGTACCATGTGGGTCACATCCCTGACAAGGGATTGAACTGGTGCTGCATCTTAACCCCTGGTGCCACCACAGAGTCTCCTAGATACTATGCTTTTAACAGAACTTAAGTGTGATTAGAAATGGGTGGGGTAGAGACATGGAACTATTTTACAAAGTAGTAAGGAGGTAAAAATAAAAATTAAAAAATAGGGCATTTAAAAAAAAAATAGGGCATTTAAAGCCAGTTCTTAAGCAGAAATTATCTTAATAAGAAGTATTTATTTCATGGAAAATTTTTAGCTGGTTTGTGTTTAGTGAAATACAATAAGGAAGATGATTAGAAAGCTACAATGAAACAGACATGAAGATATAAAAAGAATGGTAAGAACGAAACTAGAAGAAATTAAGAAGAAAAAATTAAGACATGCAATAAAATCCATTATTCAACAATTATTTATGTAGCACCTTCTATATGAGAGGAATATGACAAAATGAATAAGGATATATATTCCAGTGGGTAAGACAAATAATAAATAATGATGAAAGATATCTAGCATGTGAAATATATGTAAAATATAAAAGGAGGGAAAGGTTCATAAGTGTCAAGGAATGGGTTTTCAATAAAATGGTCAGGGAGGGTGATTTTGAAAAGATGACATATATGTAAAGACCTAATATAAGTGAGGAAACCATGTAAATATCTAGAACAACACACTTAAGGCAGAGAAGTACCTCAAGGGCAAATGCCCTGAGGCAGCAATATGCCATGCATGTTCAAGTAGGTCAGAGGATGCCCATCTGGTTAGAGTTGAAGGAGTAAGGCAGTTGAAGACACGGCCAGATTACAAAGAGATTTCATTAGAAATCATTGCGATGATATGAATTTTGGCCTGAGTGAAAAGGCCAGTTATTAGAAGGTTATGCGCACGAGGTGACATGATCATTTTGGATTGATCATCTAACAATTGTGTTGAGAACAAACTACAGGGAAATGATGACAGAAGCAACGAGATATTAGAAGGTTATTACAGATACACAGAGGAAAGACAATAGTCTCCTGAACCAGGATGGCAGCAGGGGAAGCAAAAAGAAGTAGCTGAATTCTGTATTATTCCCAAAAGTAGAGATAATGGAATCTATCCAAGAACTAGCTATGGAGTATGAGAGCAATGGAGGGTAGATTATCGAATTGACGAAGACTACAAAAGGAATGGCGCTGTTGGGAGTGACATAAGCACGTCTGATTTAGAGATATTAATTAACCTTGTTAGACATCCAAGTGTAGAAGTCAACAGACAGATTTATGAATCTGGACTCAAGGGGAAAAAGTCCAAAGTAGAGATAAATTTGAGAATCAATGATATACAGATCGAATTTAAAGCCACATTGTTACAAGGCAGGGAGGGGGGCACCCCAGAACCCCAAACCTGCCCTTTTGAATGGGTTTTGCTATTTGCCACATTAATACAAATATATAAGGTTTTTAATGGAAAGGAACTTTAATATAATTAGGGTACAATAGAGAAAGGATAAAGAATATAGTTACTAAGTATTTAAAGTTACCCATTTTTTTGAGGGTAAAAGTTGAACTAACTCTTCTCCCTGCCCTCTAACAACATGATAGTGAAGCCTCTGTGGAAGTGACAGAGGAAAGCCAGGCAAGCACAGTGTCCTTCTTGAAAGCCAAATGTGAAAAAATATATCTAGGAGGGAGGAAATTGAAGGTATAAAATGTTACTTATAGGTCAAATAAAATGATGACTGAGAAATAAGATCATTGAATTAGACAAGTTAGCAAAACCAATATGATCAATTTTAATGGAGTTATAATTACAATTTATAATTATAAATATAATGCTAAAAACCTTTGCTTAACATTCACTCCAGTACTGAAAATGTCTGTTTCCAACCAAAGAGAAGTCCAACCAAGGTTCTACTAAGTTTTAAATGATTACAGCCAAGTAGCAGTGCTCTACATTCACCTAAGGTAAGTTGGACACAGTCCATTGTGTAAGAATTCAACCAGCAGATGGGACTAATCAGTGAGGGTTTACCAAAGGTGAAGGACTAGAAATTTAGATCAGTACTGAAGATGCAGATTTGGAAGACAATAATTGAAAACATGTGAGTGGATAAGCACCTAGGAAAGGGTATGTGTAAAGGAAGCAAGCAAGAAAGCCTATTGCTGGGATCTGATTAATGCCCATGATCAAAAGGCAGGGGAAATAATATACGGCAGTGAAGGAGATGAAAGAGGGTCAGAGTTAGAAAAGACATTACAACAAAAAGTCAGGGAAAGGAATAATCAGCAGTGTCAGATGTAGCAGAGAAAT
The DNA here is from genome assembly GCA_019455555.1 of Galemys pyrenaicus. Taxonomy (NCBI): domain Eukaryota; kingdom Metazoa; phylum Chordata; class Mammalia; order Eulipotyphla; family Talpidae; genus Galemys; species Galemys pyrenaicus. The sequence continues at coordinate 4,171,561 of JAGFMF010011568.1, forward strand.
GCAGAGCATAGGGGAAAAAAAGAAAAGATTGCTGTTTTAAATTCCTTAAGTCACCTTTCTTAGTCAACAGCTTAGTATTAATTATTTTAAGATAAAATATTCTGAATGTTTTCATTGTACGTCATATGTTCTCATTTTTAACTGGCAAATATTAAAAAGTCAAAGAAAAAATTAAAATATTTATAGTAAAAGACTACTACAGTTTATATGCAAAGTATAAAAAGCAATAAAAGCCATCACCTTTAAAAAAAAACAATCTTTCTTGTTCTTTGATTATAATAACTAGTGTGCTGATAGGCACAATTTCCTATTATCTATTTTATTTTGTCTATCTTTAATGCAGACATTTTGACAGACTGATTTGATGTATGCAGGTTATCTTTACTTTGTATCCTACAAAATTCTTTTTTCCCACCTCCACAGAACTTCAGGCATATTTTTAACTGGTTTCACTATAAAACGTTAAAACAGACAACCTGAAATCAGAAATGTTACCCATGGACTGAGATCTTATACAGCAAGCTTTCACCATAGAGCGAATGTTTACAATTAATTATACACTTCTGAAAATAGAGGTCCACAACTGGAATGCTAACAGACCTTTAACTACAGTAGAGGGAGTGGGCGCCACTATAATCACTAAGGCCTGCTGACAATTACAAAACTCATTTTGGTTTGCCACAGAGACAAACAAAATTTCTGTTCATTATAACTTTACTGGAATATGATGTCATAACACATAACCATACTGAAACAATCTGCTGATTTTCTGACCAAAATATTAATTGCACACTAAAGAGCCCTTGGGGCCTCTTCCTTTTCAGTCATCAAATATGGCTCTATATGTGTGTGTGTGAACACGTATGTATATATGTTATATCATATATCATATAAATATTAGAGAAAAAGTTAGGTATTTGTATTGTTAACATAAAAAAATTCCAGCACTAACAACAGAAAATACCAGAACTGCCGATATCCATTCCAGTTTCACTCCATCCTCTTACCTAATAATGACTCTTAATAATCTACTCCATGTGGTTTGAATATCTTATATATCACATCTCCTCATACATCATGACAAGATTAACCAGAGCAGACTCATTAATGGCACCCATATTTAATTATAGGAAAGATGAAGCAGAATGACATTTGTGTGTTCAGTCTGGATCTCTAAATATTTATTTCCTTTAATAAAAAAAGACTCAAATTTATTCATTTGAAGGTCAATATGCTTTAAGAGTCCCTTTTTTCTATTTTATATATCAAGTTTATATATAAATTTATTTCATTTTTGGTAGACTACGCTTTCAAGCAATGTACATGTTTCTACAAATTTGAATATATTTACCTAATATTATATTGCTATTCTCAAATGACTTTTCTCATTTAGATGTTTGTGGTCAATGCTTAGATTCCCACAGTGATTACTATTACAAGCTAAGCCAGGAAAATTCACCCATCCAGGCTATTAAGGTTTCAGAGTCAAATGACCATCCGCAATCTCCAAAGCATAACTTGCAATGTTGATTCTACTCTCGTCAGGGTCATCTTTAGTACTTGTTAAAAGCGCAGATTCCAGTGTTCCCCTCATGCCCAGATCTGCTGAATCAGTGTCTGGGGAGACACTACGACCCTTCACTCAACAAGCTTCCCCAGTGATCTCTGCACACTGGAAGACTGCACAGTGCCACCAAATCTTACAATACAGCTCACATCACTCGACAATTACTCCACACCCCACTGAAGCAAGGGGCCACCTACAGTCCTCAGAGCACCACAGGCAGGTTGCTCATTTAATCTTCACAGCAGTTTGGAGATGCAGATGTCCCATGGTCACAGTGAGATGTAACAAAACTCCCCGACAGAGTTGCAGAGAATCAACACAAGTGTGTCTCTAACTTCAGAACAAATAAAACTTTTCGTTTCCTAAAAATCTGTCTCATCTCTTCTAATTTTTGCTTGTATTTGTTTCTTAAAAAGGTTATGTTTTTGGCAAGTCAGAGAACCTAATGCAGGGATTCCAGAGCTAAGGCTCACTAATAGACTTCGGCAGCATTTTCCTGACTAGCTGCTGAAATCAACAGAACTCTAGGATGAAATCCCGTTTTCAGGGTATGTGAAGTGAAGCAGGATCAACAACAGACACAAAACTGAGTAACTTATTAAGAATGAAGAGTCAAAATAATATACATCGTGTACCTTATTGCCTAACAGTCTAAGTTTTATAAAGGCTGCTAATAAGGCCTCTTTTCCCCTCATTCCTCTTTGCCCTATATGTCTGCTGGAAGTCTTACAGAAAAACAAATACAATTTCAGTTTCAAATGAAATTAAATAAAAGCTTCCCTTTCTTTAGATCCCCCAAAAAGTCCTTAGACTTGGCCGATGTTCAAGACCTCACAAGTCAATTCAAAAATAAAGAAAGGATGTGTATTTTGTTTCTTTGAATTAATATTTAACATCCCTTATCAGTTGTTGTTTGTTTTTTGGGTTTTTTTTTTTTTTGAATGAAGGGAAAGCTCACATTCTTATGTAACTAGTCTTATAATGTAAGTTTTCTTATGTTTAACTATCAGTCAAAACACCCTCCGTACCATATGTCCTTGCCATTCTCCCTAAAGTTACTTCATTAGTGCTCCTTTTATAGTGATTTCATATCATCTTTTTAAACAACTAAAATTCACATGTCCTCCCTACCATTCTCTAACAGTCTTACTCTCCAACATCTCCACTTTCTCAAGTATCATTTTTACAAGGTGAGAAAGACATATTCCAAATAACAGAAGAACTTTTAAAAATTGAAAAATAATTGCCTTGTTTGATACCATTATTCATAAATCTCAGTACAGCTTAAGTGTTCATATCTCCTCTGCTGGTTTATGTCTTAAAATATATGAATGTTATCTTCTGATCTAATAAGGAAAGGTTTTGGATTTCTGTATTTATTTCTAACACTGACTGAAAACAGAAATGTCACTTAATCTTTCTATCTCAGTTTACTTATCTGTAAAATATTTGCAGAATCTATGTTTAAAGAACTCTAAAAGTCAAAACTCAGAATTCAAATGACATCTTGATTATTTTGACTCTTTCTACACTTTTGGCACCACTAAGCATTCTTTTTTTTGCTTTAGAAAAATAATAGGTTTTATCATAAAATATAAAATAGTCCTTGGCACATTTTCAAGCTTGTATGTATATAAAATGTCTAGATAGGAGAGGGTTCTTTATTCATATCTATAAATTTTGAAAATACATCTTTTATGGGATCTGAATGCTAAGTCTTGAGGAATTTCAAAAATTAGAACCTACTGCAAAAGATTCAAAGGGCAGCTGAAATGAAGCTTTTACAGAGGTATAAGGATATTCCATTCTATTTGTAGAATTATAAAAAAAAATTTAACACCTAGGTAGTGCTTTCTTATAAAAAATTGTATATGTTTTTTCCATAGTTTTAATTCTTTATAGGATTACATGGCGTGTAAACAAAAAAATATTTAATGAAAGCAAATCTAGTGCAAACTAATAAAGGTAAGTCTGTGTTCAAAATGTAAATTTGATAAATTAGTGAAATGACTCGGAGAATACAGAATTTGAGCTATAAAAGTAAACAATCTGTTCTGTGTCACCAAAACTACTACCACAATAGAACTATAGAAAGTGGAGTATGTTATCAAAAAGCCCCATTTTGTAAACATACAATCACCACCCTCAATTCCACACTTGAATCCAACATAAACCTATTTTTTGTCTCTTCACAAAATGGGATGTCTAGATAAATCATCATCATCACCATTACCATGATTACAGCCAAAATACACAAAGTCCTCACTATGTGCCAGGCACTATTCAAGGCATTTTACATACTAATCTCATTCAATCACCATAACAAACCCACTTCATTTTACATATGAGAAATAGAGAAGAACTTGCCCAAGGCCACCCTATTTGCGCCAACACTTGAACCCAAGCAGTCTCTTTGCAAAGCTCATGCTGTTAACCTCTACACTATGCTTCCTGTGAATAAGCAAGTATCTTAAATAGATCTTATAATATCTATAAACTATGGAGAAGGCATACCATACTTGGAACAGTTAAGTTAAATCAGACATAAGAGAACTGACAAATGCTAAAGATCTCTGTAAACCATGGTCACGCTGGTCAACAAAGAGGATGCTAAGGATTGAACTGTTTGCAGTCCTGTTGCTCTTTTTCATGCTTTGTCTTCTCTCTTAAACCACCTTTTTGGAGCCCAAGCTGAAATGCTGGTGTGTTTTGATTACAGAATTGCAAATCAAAACCACAGTGAGCTACCACTTCACACACACAAGGCTAACTATAGTCAAAAAACAAAGACAGGTAACAAATGTAAACAAGAATGGGGGGAATCGTACCTTCATACTTTCTGGTGGGAATGTAAAATGCAAAATATAAAATACAATATCTGAAAAATGGTTTGGCTATATCCTAAACCAGGTAAGCAGAGAATTACCATTTGTCCAGCAAACCAGTCTTATGTACATAAAGTAAAATTTTTAAGTGTTGAAACAAAAATGTGTACACAAATATTTATAGCAGTCATGTGGAACTAACCCAAAGGTCCATCCATTCATGAATCAATAGAAACAACATAGTAGTATTCATAAAATGGAGTATTTTACAGACACACAAAAGATTGAACACTAACGTACTCTACAACTTAAAACTTAAAAACATTATGAACTTAAAAACATTATGTGAATATTGTATCATTCCATTTAGATGAAATGTCCACAGTAGGCAAAACCACAGAGACAGAAAGTAAATTAGTAGTTGTTGGGGCTGAGAAGAAAGGAAATGGAAAGAAACTGTTAATGAGCATGGGATTTCATTTGAGAGTGACAGAATAGTCTACAAATAGTGGTGATGGCTGTACAATACTGAATGTACAATTTACAGTGTACAGAAATGTATACTTTAAGATGGCTGAAGCCTGCCTGGTGGCACAGGGTCATTCACTATCGAGCTATCACCAGCAACTGCAACATGAGTTCGACCCCCAGGCAGGGAACTAACCCACATGGTGCAGAAGACCTCTCCTGCCTCACCCGCAGTTTATTTCACAGTTTATTTCAGTTGATCTGCCTGTTCTGCTCCCCACTGTCTCTAGTGAATCCTCTTACCTGCTGCACATCTGGTCTACACCCCAGTTCTTCTATGCATAAATAAATCATAAAAAAATTTTAATTAAAAAAAAAGGCTACAATGGTAAATTTTATGTTAATGAAGTTTACCTCAATAAACATTTTTTTTAATGCTGATCCTTCCTAGGATTTACTCTTCTGGTTCTCATAAACAAGATAGTCTTCTTAGGTGATCTCACCTACTCCCATTTACATTCTTGGCAGATTCCCAGAAACTAGTCTACCAAATTGAAGGTGAGGGGGAGAAGTGGGATAATAGGCAACCCTCCCTTTTGAACTCTCAGAAACTAATGACCTGGTCTTCTTCTTGCCCTGATTTGATTGCAGGGGGATATGTGAATTAAAATATTAATTCAACAAATATTTGCTAAGGGCATATTTCATGTTAGGGGCTGTCTTATTCCCTAAGGAAATGGACTGCCTTCAGGAGACAAGTGAGCAATAAACAATATGTAGTATGGGCTAGAAATAAAACAGAGCAAGGAAACATAGTATGGGAGAGCAGTGAGAATTATTGGGCTGGGAATACCTGGAGGGAAAAGCATTTCAAATACTCCAGCAACTACAAAGGCTGGGAGGTAACATGTTGGGCATTTTTTTAGAAATAGCAAGTATTTTTACCTGGAAAGCAGCAAATCAATGGGTGAATGGTAGTAAACTAGTTCTGAGAAGAGCCAGGCAGCAAATCAAAAATTTAATTCCACATACGATGGGAACCATCAAAGGCCTCCCTGGTGGTACAAGGGGTTAAGTCTCAGCACTATGAAGCTATCTGCAGCCACTCTAGCATGAGTTCGATCCCTCGCCAGAGAGCTAACCCCCACGGTGCAGCAGACCTCTCCTGTCTTACCCACTGCTCCCCTCAACAGTATATTTCAGTAGATCCACCTGTCTCTGCTCCCCACTCTCTGGTTGAATCCTCTCACCACCCACCCCACCCCCGTACCTCTGGCCTATACCCCAGCTCTTGTATGTATCTTTTTTCAAAAAGGGGGTGGGGGGTAAGGGAGGTTCTAGTCAGCAAAGTATATGGTTTAACTTAAAACTTACAACATAAAGGTGCTAGTTCCGAGATGAGAGCAAATATGGCGGGCCACTGCATAGTCTAGACATCTAGACAAGTCACCTTTGAAATAAGGAGATTGAATTGTCTAGAAGAATAGTATTCTCCTAGGACTACTAGAGTCTGAATGCTGGCAGTGTTGAAAGTCTACTTAAACATGGTGGTCATTATTTCAAGATGGGACCAACCAGCACAGCTGTGTTTTTCTGTAGTTTACTGGGTACAAGTACAGAAGTTAGAGGAACTTGACTTAGCCAGTTGTAATTTTGTCTAGGATCAGTGGTCATTCAAGCTGGAAAGTATATTAGAAAACACAGAAATTAGGTAACTACAGAATCAATGAGAAATTAATGGTAGACTCCAGTGAAATACAGGATAGAAGACATCCTTCTATCATGCCCTCCCAATGGACAGACAACACATAGCAGAAGCAGCAAGGTGTGCCTCTTGTATGGTGGCTGACAAGCAGAGCAGTGCTAGAAATGTTTCCACTTTGTAGCTGTAAAAAGAAGGGTCCCCGGCAGAGCAACTTGGAGGACTCTGCTTTCAGAGTACGTGAAGCCACTGTGCCACTTTAGGTATTTCCAACAATGTCTGAAAGAGGCAACCAATTAGAACAGCAGACAGCAATGTGGAAGCTGGCAGCAAGTAAAGAGTGACAGTGTAGGGATGATACAAGAAGCATTTCTCAAAGTGCGAGTCCCACACAGTCTTCCTAGTGGGCTCTAAAAACAACTGTCACGTTACAGATTCAAAGCTGACCAAATTCAGCTATTTCATTAGAAAGTCCAAGAATCTACTTATTACCAAATAGCCTTGATTTTTATGCATGCCAATGATTGAGAAGCACCTTACATGGAGCTTTTTGATGTGGATTGTAAATATGAAGGCTTTTGACTCCTGAATATTAATTTCTTATCTGTGTCCTTTATTGAATTCTCTTGCTGCCTCCAGTGGTTTTTAGTTAGTTCTCTTAAAATTTTCCAGATAAACATTCATATCTGATCTTCAAAATAATGACTTTTTTTTTTCTATTTCTTCCCACATTTTATTCCTTTTATTATCCCTAATTGTGTTGGCTTATATCTCCAAAAGATTGTAAATAGTTGACAATGGACATTCTGGTCTTGTTTTTTACTTCAATGGAAATGAGGCTACTGTAGCCTCATTAAACGTGATACTGGCTATTGGATTGGGTTGAGCTAGGTTGGGTTAGGTTGGGATGGTACGGAACAGAGAGAGAGAGTGTGTGTGTGTGATATTATTATATTAATAATCGAGTGGGTTATCACAATAATTGAAGTATTTAATTATTCACAGCATGCTGAGTTTTCAAAGTCAAAAGGGCACTTTTTCAAATCCACTAAAATGTCTTTTCAACATCTGTGTTAACATCTGTAGTTAACATTTTTGTTTTTCACTCCTTAATAAGGTGAATTTCACTGACATTAGATTTTCTAACAATAATTCTACATTCCTGAAATAAATTTGACTTGGTTATCGTGTGTTTGCCAATATATAAATTAGGATATTTCCATTGATGTTTTATAAATAATATAAATCTGAAGCGCTATGCTCTCTTGTTATTTAAACTGGTATTGTTGAAATTCAAAGTATCCATGTCATTTTTGACTGCCAAAAATTATTTATTTCCTGTTTTTTGAAGATTCAATAAAATTTCTCAGAAAAACCATCTGGCCCAGGTCGTTCTCTTCAGCAGAGTGGAGCAAGGTGGTGAATAACTAGCTATTTGACAATCTAATCATTTTACTTCTATAGCAGCTATGTTTCTTTTCCTTCTTTTGAGGTCAGTTTTGGCAATTTATATCTTTTTACAAAAGCTTGTATCTATACTGACGGATTACCATGAATTGATAATTACCATGAAATAACTGCACATCCAACACAATAAGTTAGAAAAGAAACAACAAAATAAAACTGAGGAAGGAAAATGAATGCAGACATAGATAACAGATTTAACGTTTCATTAAAAAGGGCGGTTACTGAAACATCACACATATTCTATGAAATACACCTTGGAAGGTGCTATTGATATTTTACATTCTCTGCCTTAGTTCAGAATCTGTTTTCTCCTGGTTAATTTTTCAACCTGCTAAAAATATTTTATATTGAAAATTATAAAGATTACTTAACATTTTTGAAAGTACAACTTAAAATATTAATCAACTAATTTTTCTGAACTTGGCATAAACACTGATAGCGTAAATGGAGGGAAAGACCTTTAGATTTAGAGTACAGTCAACTGAAATTAAGTTCCAACCACTATCTATAAGATTTACTTTCTCTGGTGTTCATCGGTAATATGAAGGATTTTGACTATGTCAACTTCTTTATCTTTATTCAAGTGGCAAACCCGGAGGAAATAACTGTAATTTCATCAAATATCAAAGTATATCTGTGTCTTGCTTTAGGGACAATTTTCAAATAGATATTTACATATATGTGCATTTGGAGTAAACTTTCCATTTGAAAAACATTTCTTAAATGTTTCAAGGAAATACAATTTCAAGTTTTTAATATGTATTTAATACAATTTTTAAGTTTTTAATTTGCTAAATACTGCGTGTTTGTGATCTAACAGCGGATTCCAATGTTTAAGAAAGCCACAGAAAATGTAGTTTGTTTTTTCTCTGAGTTACAAGAAGATTCTCATTCAATTCCATCAATAGGTCATCTTTGATTAAGAGTTGTCTGAATGTGTTCTTTGAACATCAGCATAGACAATCTCTCTCTCAAGTCTTTAGAAATTGTTTTCTTTGTTCCAATGTCCAATCCAGACATCTACTTCAGTGGTTTTGGTGATCAGAACTAACTATCAACTTTGGATGCTTGCCCACTTCAAATATTTCCAAAAGGAACATGGAGACATTACATAAGCTGTACTGCAGAAAGATTAATGTGCTTTATTTGCAGATGTGAACAGTAATTACACTTATTGCATACCTGTATTTTATCTTTTTCACCCCAATCTAAGTGAATTTCTAATTGTACATTTGCATATAGTTTAATGATTACACTAAAGTGTAGTTAACAGTTATTCATTGGAATATAAAAAATTTACTTGGCATTTGCCCAGCTAGTTGTTTTTACAGCTTGACTTCACTAATGCATTAGTTACATTCATAAAAAAGTTTACATAAGGCAAATATTTTTATACTAAATCCCATTTTCCCACTGTTGCCCAATATTAAATCTTGAGTTGCATTTCTACAGGAAAATGTTGGCTCTGACACATCATAAAAATTATAATTAAACATCAAAACATGTATGCCAAGGAATAGGTACATTTAAACAATTCTTTTATAAGACACACATTTTATCCTCTCACCTAGAATAAGCATTAATCAAATTAAAATCGTTTTGTTTCATATTTCTACAATCATTAAAAGGACATGTATATTTTTTAACATGCTGAGTTCTGAGTGACTTCATAGAAACTGAAAACACACATAAATTCAATAGCTGGAATTGCTGGAGATACGCTATCAGATTCAGGCAGTACAAGTAGTCCCAGATTGTTGATAATAATCATAAGTGTCTTAGATAGTTCTTCTACTACTGGCAATATTTTTAGCATATTACTACAATCCATATCAGATGATTAAGTGGAATTATAAAGATGCTTTGAGCCAACGTTATCAAACTCAAAGACTGCTTTTCAAATAAATGGGAAAAAGGACTTGCTCAACCACCTGGATTTTTTCACAGTATAACAAATATTAAAAAAAAAAAAACCTTTTGCTAAAAAACAGAAGAGTATCTGGTACTTTTAGAAAATTCTCATATTTTTAAGTATAAATAATCTGAGATATTGCTAAGCAATATAATTTTGTCTTTAAAACTAATTTTTAAATTTTTCTGTATAAATCCTTTGGGAAATACTATATGGACTGCAATTACCTTTGTCTCCTTTTCATGTATTGCTGCAGATAATGTAGGTAACCTTTTTATCAACTATCAGTGTGATTTCTTAGTCCAAAGAATACACTAAATAGAGAATCATCAAATCCTTATTATTTTGCTCTGAACCAAGGCAAAAATACCACAACAAATGAGAAATATTGATACCAATATGACACTGAAAATCAATCTGACCACCACACGTGGAGCGGGCTGAGTAATTACTTAGAGCTTTGAAAGGTGAACAGCGCTGAACTCTGTTCATGGTGGTATATTCCCACTCACAACATAGGTAAGAGATTGCATTTTAGCCACACTGCCAATTCTTTTCTATGGGCAAAACAACTGTTGAGTACACTGTTTTAAAAATCTGTCATAATATCCTGATAGTCCCAAATAGCAGATATTTACAAGTTAGTATAGTAGGGCAGAAAAAGCATAACCTTCAAAAAAAGAAAGAAAGAAAAGAAAAAGCTTGTTGAAGACACAATCCTTGGTTAGAGGGACAGTGAGTCTAGAATTGGTTGTATAACCCTAGGGAAGTTATATACTGTGCCAAAACATAGTAGAAAATCATCAGCTATTTGCTCATAGCTAAGGAACTAGTCCACCAGCCTTCTGAGACGTTCCACAATGTTTCTAAGTTTCAGCACCTCTAGTGCTTTTTTAACTCCCTGTAAATAATCTAGGGGTTGTGCCACCAGCTCCTCAAACCTGGGGAGCATGCCACTAGCTCCACACTATTATGTCTAATTGGGGGGAAGTCTAGCAGAGTTGCAGTTAGGCTGGCATATTTCCAGCCTTTCATTTCACATGTTCTGTGCATCCTCTGACAGTGCTTATACAACACAAGGAAACCTGACATTTGGTTCATCAGTTATTCAAGAATGAAAATGCAGGCCTCCCTGATGGCGCAGCAGGTTAAGCAATGCACTGTGAAGCAAACCGCAGCCACTGCAGCACGAGTTCGATCCCTGCTGCCGGCCAGGGAGGGGACCCACATGGCACAGCAGACCTCTCCTGCTGTGCCCGCTGTTCCCCTCAGCAGTGTACTTCTGTTGATCTGCCTGTTCTGCTCCCCACTCTCTGTGGTGAATCCTCTCACACACACCCCCCACACCTCTGGCCTGTACCCCAGTGCTTGTATGCATAAATAAATAAATCTTTAAAAAAAAAAAGAATGAAAATGCACCTCAAAGTAACAAGCATTGTTTGGATATCCACTGATAGGCTCTGATATGAAAATCAGTTAAATACTAAATCTTCAGTAGAATTTAATGTAGAATAACGAATGTTACTTTAACTACAATTTTTTAAAATTGTTCTTCAGCCTGAAAGGACATTTATTTACATGGTTGGGGTTATGTTCATCTATAAGGACTACTCTGTGACCTGTCAGTCAATCATAGGGTAGGAGTCTAGTAATTCATTTATCGTTGAAGAAATGCATCTTGACCAGAGAATGTGGAATGCCAACAATTAATGGAATTTAGGAAATTAAGGAAATAAGGAAGTGAGTGGTTCAAGGTTTGTTGACTGAAGTCAAGAAAAAGCCTGGGAAAATAATTAACAATAAGCTTCTAGGAAACTCAAACTAGGAAAAATAGTAGGCCACAGTGATGCTAATTCCTGAGATAATTAAATATATAATCAAACATTACTGCCAAAGACCCTAAACCTAACCCACAGAAAGAGAGACAAGCTAAACAGTCAAGATGTTCATTTCCATTTCAATGAGAGGAGGGATAAGAAAGGGAGAAAAAGCATGCAAACAAATAAGGGTAATAAATACTTGATGATATTATTTTATTGTTACATTAGAAATACAGCCTATTAAACTCATAAAGAACTTATCTGGGTTTATGAAAGGTTTGACTATAAAACAGTACTATTTTAATTTTAAAGGAAGTTAGGTAGACAACTAGCAAGTTAAATACTATGAAAAATGTCTTGCTCTCTCTACTGATTTGGAGAAAGCCTTCCAAATGTTCTTTAAAAGACAGGATGTCAAATAAAATCAGTGAGTCATTCATATCCAGTGTATAAGGATGCAGAAGTACTTGAGAAAACAACATAGAAAATTCCAAAAATTTGAAATCCACATGGAGTAAAATAAAAATGCTTCTTGATTAAATTTTACTTAATTATTCTCTTGGTCATTCTCCTAAAAATTCACTCAAGAAGAAAAGACTTGCAAGTAAACCATACAGTGTTATTTCCAGAGGATGACACACTGCTTGTGAAACAAGGACAGAAATCTGAGACTGTAAGACTCTGAAAATGCCAAACCAGGAGAATGATCAAGACTGACAAGAGCATAACCATGGTGATCTCTCAGGAAGCTAAGTCACCCCAGCTATGTGTAAGAAATTCTGCCAGAAACTGAACACTTCAGAGCTGGTGAACTTATGATGAAGTCAACTAGATGAAGAGCTAAACTCATAATCTTAGTTGTCATCTGACCCTTGGTTTATCAAAATGTAATTCCAATAAGATAAAAATAAGTATATTCTTTACTTCGTGAATTTAAAAAGGTCAGGACTCCCCTGCAAATGCCAGTGAACTCTGTTAGACCATATAATTTCTTCAATAAAGTAAAAAGCTTAGAGTAAATGATTCACATACTATCCCAAGTATGGTGTTCTAGGAAGGCAGTAAAGGAACTGATCTCTGAGTGTACAAAGGGAAGAAGGGAGTCTTATTCACTGTGTTCTTAGTACCTTGTGTCTGGCACTCAGAAGAAATTCAGTAAATATTTGTTACCTGTGGGAGCGATCATAGCTAACATTTACTTAGCAGGTTACTATATATGACAGTATTACATATACAGTAAATCACTAATCCTCACGATAGATCTATGAGGAACACACAATTATTATTTCCATCTTACAGTCAAGGAAACTGAAGAACAAAGAGGTTAAATAACTTAGCCTAGGTGGAGCCCTTGCAAACAAAGATAGACTGGTTCCACAGCCCCCCATGATTATGCATTACTCTATACTACTACAGTCTTCACATATAAGAATGAAAAACTGAGAAGGAAGAAACTGGACTAGTGAGGGCCAGGCTCTAAACTATGCAGGAAGAAAGCAAATCATGCTTTGCAGCAGGGTGAATTTAAAATAAAAGAATGTATGTGGGATCCAGCTGGGGAAATGTGAAAAGTGGATGCACTTAGTTGGAATGATGGGTTTCAAACACTTCCTAACATTTGGCATATTCAATGACCTTGAGGCTGCTGCATCATATATGGATGAATACAAGCTAGATAATATGATGCATACAGGCTAGATATGCAGTGATCATCCTTGCCTTTACACTGAAATGGAATCACCTGACATACAAATTGGTAAGAAAAAGACCATTAATTTTACATACATGAGATGCTCAACTTCATAAAGAAAAACAAATTAGGGCCTCCCTGGTGGTGCAGTGGGTTAAGCAATGCACTAGGAAGCAAACCACAGCCACTGCAGCTCGAGTTTGATCCCTGCCGCTGGCCAGGGAGGGGACCCACATGGTGCAGCAGACCTTTCCTGCCTCACCTGCTGCTCAGCAGTGTACTTCAGTTGATCTGCCTGTTCTGCTCCCTGCTTTCTGTGGTGAATCCTCTCACACACCTCTGGCCTGTACCCCAGTGCTTGTATGCATAAATAAATAAATCTTTAAAAAAAGAAAAACAAATTAAAGTGGCAAAAAAATATTGTTTCTCACCTACTTATAATGGGGGTGGGGATGACAGGGACTCCTCCTCTCTAGCCTGTATTATTATAATACCCTACTAACTGTTCTCTTAGTGGCCAAAGGGATCCTTTCAAAATACAAGTAAGATCATGTCATTAGGGCCTCCCTGGTGGCACAGTGGGTTAAGCAACGCACTATGAAGCAGACCGCAGCCACTGCAGCACGAGTTCGATCCCTGCTGCCGGCCAGGCGGGGGACCCACATGGTGCAGCAGACCTCTCCTGCTGTGCCCGCTGCTCCCCTCAGCAGTGTACTTCTGTTGATCTGCCTGTTCTGCTCCCCACTCTTGTCTGGTGAATCTTCTCACCCCCCACACCTCTGGCCTGTACCCCAGTGCTTGTATGCATAAATAAATATAGCTTTAAAAAAAAAAAAAAAGATCATGTCATTATTTTGTCCAAAATCCTGCAATGGTTCTAAATCTCGACAGAATGAATTCTTAACAATGGCCTACAGCACCTTCCATAAATCTATCTTCAAGTCATAATTCTGACTTTGACTCATACCACTCATCATTTCACTCCAACCACACAAGCCTCCTTCTTAATCCTCCAACTTACCACACACATTTCCACCTTAAGGCCTTTATGGCTGACGTCTTGTTTTTCCCCCAGACAACATCAAAGCTCACCCTTTCTCATCTTTAAAGTCTTCACTCAAATCCCACTTCCTCAATAAGAATTCCCTATATAAAATTGTAATCTTCATCCATTCATTCTATTTTCCATTTGACTACTGCACTATCCACTTTCTAATCTACTATAAAACATATTGTATTTAGTTTTATTGTCTATCTCCCCCAACCGGAATATCTACTTTATTTATTGATATATCCAAATTAGACTATGGCTAAATATACGTACAAAGACATTTACTGCAACATTATACAGCAAAAGATTCCAAATATGAGTAAAGAATTGGTTACATCAATTTACAACAATCACAGAGGGGAATACTAAACTAAAATAAATGAAACAACAGTCCTGCTTCTAATATGTCCAAATAAGTCTGAATTGACAAATCTTCCTGCAGGGAACTACAAACACTGAAGAGTAAGCAAAACAAGGATACTGGGTGGGAGTTAACATCTTGAAAAGGTGAACAGCACAGGGCGTGTTCTCTTTTTTTTTTTTTAATTTTTACATAGAAGAACTAGGGTGCAAGACCAGAGGTGTGGGGCTGAGAGGATTCGCCAGAGACAGAGTGGAGAGCAGGGGAGAGCAACAGGCAAAAAAGGAAAGGTCTGCTGCGCCAAATGTGGGTTAGCTCCCTGAACAGGGATTGAACTCATGCCATAGCAGTGACAGCACTGAGATTTAACCCCTCTACTACCAGGGAGGCCAGAGTTTCTCTCTCTCTCTTTTTTTTTCCACCCAATAAATGTGTTTTTATTTTGATAAAGTAGTTCAGAGCATTTCACACGTGTATGGTGGAACTCAAGTGGCTTATAATACTAGTGAAATCTTCCAGTAGAGTGAGAAAACTGAGGCCAGAAGACAGTGAAATAACCTTCATGCAGTGAAACTAAAAAAAAGCTACCACCTCAGAATTTTAGTTCACTGAAAATACACTTCAAAAATGAAGGCAAAATAAAGACATTACAGTAAATGAAAATTAAGAGAATTCATTGCCAAAAGATCTGTCCTACAAAAAATGCTAACAGAAATTCAGGTTCAGAGGGAGTGAATCCAGAGGGAAACCTAGATCTTTGGAAAGAAATGAGATGAGACAGAGCATGAGACATGGTAAATGTATGAATAAATACAAAAGATTTTTTTCCTCTTAATTTCCTTAAGATATACAAACTATTTTAGATCAAAATTATAACATTATGGAGTTCATAAAGTGTGTAGATGTAAAACAAATGACAACGACAGTATAATTATGTGCTGAGAGGCTAAATAGACCTATGAGTTTGTAAGTTTCAAAAATCTACATACTAAATTAGAAAAATGAAGGCAACTCCTTATTAATACAGAATAATCTTTAAGGTATACTTCAAATTATTTTAGTTCCAGAACACTGTTAGAGAATGATACTTTCTTGTAAAAATACACATATAGTCAGAAAATATTTTAAAAGGATATGCATCAAATTGGCAAAAACAGATTGGGTAGTGAAATGACAGTGTTTATGTTAATATTCAAATGCTTTTAATTTTGCCCTATATAAAAGTAGCACAAAAAGTGAAAAAAATGAAAGACACAAAAATTAAGACATAACAGCTATGAAAAGTTCTACAGTAAGAAAATATTCAAACTTTCCTTGATTTAGCATTCTCAAACATATGATTGAAGGGAACCGTTTTCCCTTCCCCCCTTTTCAAATAACAGTTACTCTATCCCAAGAGAGGCTAGTATTACAGGTACCAATTTTCTTTTAAAAAATCTTTTTGATTAGTTGTGTCAACTAAATTCAAAATGAATACTAACCAAGTCATCTGAAATAGTATTTTTAATAAAAGACTTAGTCCATCAGAGTAACTTGAAATATAATTGTAATTTTACTGACAGTTTAAAAAAGATACATCCACTAAAATTCTAAGCTTAGTATTTTCCAATATTTTCTTAAATGTAGTCACTATCCATAGCTTGCTTATTTTAAAAACTCTTCATTGGGTTCTTCTGACATTTCTGTTCAATGAAATTAACCATCTCTGAGAATACAAAAAACTACTTATTGAACATACAAAGGTTTACATAAGAAAACACAGTATGTTTTTTAATTCTTAAAGACTGATAGGCATCATTATTATTTTGGTGCAACAATGAGAAACAAATAGAATTCCAAACTCTCTTTACTTAAAGTTGAACTGATATTATTAAAATGTATCCAGGTTGGTATAGTTTAATATAGAAACTATTTCCTATGTGATGTTATATTAATTTTGCTTTGGATTTGGAGTTTTTTGAGTTTTAAATCCATTTGCCCATCTTCTTTAATAGTGTATTTTACATTTTTACATACAAAAATAAAGAAATCAGATTAAAATTTGTGACTATGCAGAAGTTATTTAATAATAGAGATTATGTATAAAGTTGTAATGTTTTGAAGGGTTTTGAAGAGGATATGAGACTAGTTTCACTGATAACAGAGGATTTATAATGAAAAGATCTGAAAGAAGATTAATACATTAAAATGAAAGGCATGGAAACCTAGCTCTACTGAGGTAGTTTTCTTAATAAGTTATATGTTAATAATGAGATGCAATGAATGACCCATACTTGTTAGCTGTTCTCTATAACATTCTCAAATGATCAGGAGAAAAAGAAATTTCTGCACTAGAAAATTAAACATTACATTGAAAATTATATGTTTAAGCATCTCTAAGATAAATTACGTACAGCTACATAATTCAAGCTGTTTCTTAAAAACTTCACATTTTATATAATTTTGAACTAGACAGTTGTAATTCCATTACACTTGCTCTGGTTTAATTTTATTTTTATTTCTCCCAAACCATAAAGTTTACCCAAAAAAATAATTAAGTTCTTTCTAGAAGTATTTATGTATTTGGTAACAAAAATGAAATCAGCTCTCCAAAGAGTCAAGAAGAAAGCTATCAAACAGAATATCTAAAAGCTTAAAATTATGTACAGCCAGACACGTAGCAATATTCAAAGAAAAGAGGTGAAGAATTCTAAGAACATTTAGTCAAGTTAGATAAGGGGGGAAATCTCAATTATCGATTAATTGGCCCAGCTACATCCAAAATGAATACTACTCTGCTGCTTATATGATTATTTGAAATGATTTTTTAACATCAAAAATAGCGGTCAAAATCAAGTATGCATTTTCCCAGCAAATCCAGTATATGGGGGAAATACAAGAGTATTACAAAATTCTGTTTATTCTACAAAGAAATACTTCTTTCCAAGATCCAAGTGCTTCTCATCACTCTATATGACATTTTGTTCTGTTTTCTGACTAATGGGGAAAAGGGAAAAAAATTATTTTTTAATTTTAATTCAATATATATTTTACATTATTTTTTATTTTTGTATAGTGTGTATTTCTCATCCCCCTGAAATTCCCATCACCAGTTGACCGTGCACCATCACCACAGTTCCTTGTGCTCTTCCCACCAATTTTGTTCCTTCTCCCTCCTCTTCCCCTCGGGAATGTCTCAGATTTATAGGTGTCTGTTGATTTTGATTTTTAATTTATGGTAATTGATTTTTTTCCTTAGTCCCTTGTTTGTTTCTTCTACATCCCTCCTTTAAGTGATACCATCCGATATTTTTAAAAGGAAAAAAATTTAATTGAAATTCAAGTTAAAACATTATGAGAAAAAAGAACAGAAACAGCCAAGAATGAATAAAAGAAAATTACTAGAAGACACTTATTTAGAGAATGGTTTATACACAAAAGACAGTTCCCTGTTGCATATACATTTAAATTTATATTAAAATAACCACATTAACTATGGTGATGGTACATGGATGAAATGGTGATGTAAATTTTTCAGGGACTATACCTAAAGGGAGAAAGCATGCACTATACAAAAAGGAACAACAATGTAAAAAATATATATATAATTTAAAAATTAAGAAAAATAAAACAGCCACATATACTATTACTCCTTAATCTAGATGAGTGATCTGAAAATTTTTCCTGAAAAGAGCAAGATAGTAAATATGCTTCAGGCTTTATAGTCCACTCAGTTTCCTTTTTTTCTTTTCCTTCAAAGATTTATTTATACATACAAGCACTGGGGTACAGGCCAGAGGTGTGGGAGGTGAGAGAATCCACCAGAAACAGAGTGGGGAACAGAACAGGCAGATTGACTGAAGTACATTGCTGAGGGGAGTCGTGGGCCAGACAGGAGAGGTCTGTTGTGCCATGTGGGTCACCTCCCTGGCCAGGGATCAAACTCATGCTTCAGTGGGTGCGGATGATTCGCAGTGTAGTGCTTAACCCCTTGTGCCATCAGGGAGACCCCTGTAGCTATATCTTTTATCTACTCATTAGGATTGGTTACAAGTTCAATTAGACAACCTGGTTCTGTACTCCTCTTAGCAGAAAACAGCATCATTCTCCAACTGGCTATTTTGCTGACACCAACACAGACATACTAGCTGTTTGAAGAGTTCCTTCATAGTTGCCCTCCTTCAGGGCCAGAAAAGTACATAGACTAAACAGAAAAAAAGAAAACAACCCACTCAAAAAATAGGCAAAAGAGCTAAAAAGGTAATTCTCCAAAGAGGACATGCAAATGGCCAACAGGCACATGAAAAAATGCTCAACTTCTCTTGTCATCAGAGAAATGCAAATCAAAACCACTATGAGAT
>JAGFMF010011568.1:4190813-4202308 GCA_019455555.1 Galemys pyrenaicus
CCTAAATGCCCAAAAACAGATGAGTGGATCGGGAAGCTGTGGTACATATACACGATGGAATACTACTCAGCAATCAGAAATGAAAAACTATACTCATTCTTAGGAACATGGATGGATCTGGAGGGGATTATGCTCAGCAAAGTAAGTCAGAGGCAAAAGAAAAATACCAGATGGTTCCTCCCCTAAGAGGAATATAAGGGAACCAAATAAAGATCAAGGAAAGGAATAAGAATAATAATAATAATAACAACAACAAGAAAGAAAGAAACAAAAACCAAAAATGAAAAGACAAGGACAAATTGGGGACACTTGTTGGGGAGGGAAGAGGGGAAAGGTGGAGGGCAGACGGGAGCACGGGGGACTGAGGTGATAGTGCACTGGTGTTATGGTGATGGGGAATACATGGAGATTACATTTGATGTCAAATATATGTAAATTTAAAAAATTTTATCTTAAAAAAAAATGACCTCTCTAACCTAAATTCAACTCCTCTAGTAGGAGACAGAATCATGCTTTATCATTTTTTTTCCTGACACTTAGCAGAGTTTCTGGATCACTAAATTTCATGTAATAATTTCTTCTGCTTTTGTTTCTTTTATTCAAATGTAATAATCTCCTGTCTGGTTTAGCCTTAACCTCTTCCCCTATTGCTTCCCTCTGCAAATGTACTCACCCTTCTTCCTCCTTAAAAATATTTATTTTCTGGGCCTCCCTGGTGGCGCAGTGGGTTAAGCAACGCACTATGAAGCAAACCACAGCCACTGCAGCACGAGTTCACAAGTTCGATCCCTGCTGCCGGCCAGGGAGGGGACCCACATGGCGTGGCAGACCTCTCCTGCTGTGCCCGCTGCTCCCCTCAGCAGTGTACTTCTGTTGATCTGCCTGTTCTGCTGCCCACTCGCTGTGGTGAATCCTCTCACCCCCCACACCTCTGGCCTGTACCCCAATGCTTATATACATAAATAAATAAATCGTAAAAAAAAAATTTATTTTCCACTCCTCTTAACACGATTTACCCAATTTCTTAGAACAGCCCTAGAGAACTAAGCTTTGCCTACCCTCTCCAACTTTATTTCCTATCATCGATCCTCTTTGCTTTATACACTTTAGTCACTCTAGGCTAATACAGGTGGTACTATATGATATGAAGAAAAAAAAAGGGTAGGGAATTGGGAAATGTCAGAGTGAGACAATGTCAGGGTATTGTACAAAGTGAGACTGGATGCAATTTTCTTAGGACCATGAAACATAAAAATGAAAACATTACATTAGACCTTGGCAAATGAAAGTAAAATAAATATTGATATATGCTCTTCACAACATTCACAGAACCAGACAGAAAATAAGCAAGAAATATAGACAAACTCCACAATACTATTAGCCAACAGTAACTAATCAACATTTACAGAACATTCTGACAATAGAAGAAGTCCTTTCAAGTGTCCACGGAACACATACAAAGAGAGACCATATTCTGGACCATATATACAGAATATATTCTATAACCACAATGAAATCAGATTAAATAGCAGTAATAGAAAGGTAACAAGAAAAATCTATAAATACTTGAACATTACACAGAACAATTCTAAAATAATAAGAAAAATATTAAGGGAAATTTAAAAATACACACTAAATTGGATCAAAATAAAATATATCAAAATGGATGAGCTGAACCAAAAGCAGCATTGAGAGAGAAATCATAAAGCTGAATGTGTACAATGGAAAACAAATCAATAATAATCTAAAATCCCAAAATGTCCCTCATGTAATGATTAAGTAAATGATTAAGCAAACTGTGATATATCCATACCACAGAACAGTAATCAGCAACAGAAAGGATAAACCATTGATAGACACAAAAACTTGGATGGATCTCAAGTGCATTCCACTGAGTGAATAAAAACCAATCTCAAAAAGTCACTTACTACATGATCCCATTTACATAACATTTTCAAGATGACAAAATTATACAGATGGAAAACATATTAGGAATTGCAAAAGTCAGGAATGGGAGAGAAACAAGGATTCTGTCTATATAACCTTCACTCTGGGGGTAAAACTATGAAGGGATAGCACAAGAAAGACCTCTGTAGTGATGGGTAAATTCTCTATCATGATGCAAGGGTTACAGAAATCTACACATGATAATCTGGCAAACATCTACTGTATACACAGTGTACAAATTTCAGTGTCCTGGATTGGAATTTTATTAAATGAATACAAAATGTACTAACTGGGGAAAACTGGGTGGACTATATAGGATCACCCTGTAAATTTCCATTTATAAATTCCTATGAATATAAATTATTTCAAAACAAAGTTATTTAAAGGAAATAAAAACAGAATAAAATAAAGCAATAAGATTAAGCAATATTTACAGTTTAAATTTTCCATATATATGTATGTATACCTTGAAACTTGGCAACCAGCATGCATTATCATTCTTTTTTTTTTTTTTTAAAGATTTATTTATTTATGCATACAAGCACTGGGGTACAGGCCAGAGGTGTGGGGGGGGGCGAGAGGATTCACCACAGAGAGCGGGGAGCAGAACAGGCAGACCAACAGAAGTACACTGCTGAGGGGAGCAGCGGGCACAGCAGGAGAGGTCCGCTGCACCATGTGGGTTCCCCCCCTGGCCGGCAGCAGGGATCGAACTCGTGCTGCAGTGGCTGCCATTTGCTTCGTAGTGCGTTGCTCAACCCACTGCGCCACCAGGGGAGGCCCGCATTATCATTCTTAATAACACTAAATAAGTATTATTTTACTTCATGGTGATTTCTACTCTAAAAATATTTATTTTGAATTGATTACTTCAATGATACTGGGTATTTTGGGAACTGAAAAAATTCCTCATAAAGCCATCATTTTATTTTATGAAATGGGTTTCAGAATCAGACAGATCTAAATCTCAATTCTATAACTTACTCCTTGTAAAACCTTGAGTAAGTTTGACTTGTGTTTTAGTTTTCTTATAGGTGAAATAAGGATAAAAATACACAGCTGAGAGAGAATTATCATCTGGTAGTGTTCTACACATGTGACAGTAACTTTTATTGTTATGATCTTACCTCCTGGAAAACAGAAGCAATTCCTTATCTCTCCCTCAAATTACCCTACTACTTTCACCATAGTGATAGGTATACAACTAAAATATAACATACATGGAATTTTTCTAAACTTTTAACCTCTGCCTTTAAATGATAATATTTCTACACAGTGTAAATGAATATCCTAACTTTCAGGAAAAGGTTGAATTTTATTATTTTTAAATAAGATAGTGTTTTGTGTTATTTTTAAATAAGAGTTTTGCTTTCTTTTAAAGATTCATTTATTTATACATACAAGAACAGGAGTATAGGCCAGAGACAGAAGGTGAGAGGATTCACCAGAGACAGAGTGGGGAACAGACAGGCAGACTGACTTGAGATATACTGCTGAGGGGAGCAGCAGGCGGGGCAGGAGAGGTCTACTGTGCCATGTGGCCCACCTCCCTGGCTGGGGATCGAACTCATGCTGCAGTGGCTCCACATGTTTCATAGTGCCACAAGGGAGGCAAGGGATTTCTTAATGAAGCTAATAATATGTAGTTCTGCTGGTATAACAGAGATGGAAAACATAGCACAAGATTTCCAAATATTCTACACATCTTGTTTTCTTATTTCTAACTTTTACATTTTTTAGAGGTCAATGAGTAGCATCTTCCAATGGCTCATCGTTTCATGCATATTATTATTCTTGCTTCATATTTTCACAAATAAGGAATCATAATTTCATTTAGATTGACAAACCCTGTTTCCCATATGCTTTCTCCACACAGAACTCCACGTTGTTACGATCTTTTACAACATACTAGAGATTATTTCTATAATCTATAATGTATTTTATAATGCATGTTATAATATATATTATTTATATAATGTATATATAATATACATTATATCCTATTTTTCCATAACAATGGTATTTATAAGAAAGATAATGAATACAGCCCCCCCAACCCCAATTTAAAATCTTCAAAAAATTTTCTTTACTAATTTTTCTGTTACTTCTATCCTTCCAAAAGGAACTCTCAGGCAACTCTCAAGTAGAATTTGTAACTCAGTTTTAATATTGCTTTGTCATTTTCTTCTCTAACTCATAAGAGTCATATTAAAAACCTATTATTGAGGACAGTGAAATTTATATTTTATTTATGTACAATATATCAGGCCATAAAAATAGGTAATGAAATCAATTAATGCATTAATTAAAGAAATTTTATAAATTTTTAATTCAACAAAGAATACTAGAATACACACACATTAAAGGCATTACTGCTTCATAAATCGGTTTTAGCTATAAATGTGTGTGTGTGTATATGTGTATATCTACACATATACTGGGTTATACTATTAAAAAATTAATCCTGGGGGCCTCCCTGTTGGCACAGGGTTAATTTAAGTCTCAGTGCCATCACACTAGCACCACTGTGGCCTGAGTTCGAGCCCCAGCCAGGGAGCTAACCCACATATGGCACAGCAGATCTTTCCTGCCTCGCCTACTGCTCAGCTGTGTATTTCAATATAGACAGCAGTGTATTGCAATAATCTTCCTGTTTTGCTCCCCACTCTATCTCTGGTGAATCCTCTCACCACCTATACCTCTGGCCTACACCCATTTTTCTATGCATAAATAAATAAATCTTTTAAGTAAATAACTAAATCCTCACCATGGGTTATTTCAAATTTTAAAATCACTCATATACAATGAGTCAAAGGGAAAAAACCTCTCTTCAATACCTCTAACAAATGATAGTATCACTCCCATTTAAATACTATAAAAGGTAGTTCACTTACTAACTTACATTTCAGACAACAGTGTTGGAAAATATTTTATGTGGAATCAACATCTATCTCTGATGACTTTGATCCACAATTCACAGGAACAAAAGTTTTTATTTCTTCCAAAGAAAAATATTCCACAGTACTATTTCTTTTTCTTTCTTTTTAAATCGGTAAGCAAATATTGTTACACCTAAAAGTCAAAAAGCTATAAAAGAAATTTTCGGTGTTGGTTCCTAAGAAGAGAATGGAGATAAAAAACAATAAGGAAGGACAGGGGAAAAAAGCACTCTGGATGAAGGAGAGAAGCAACAGAAATGAAAAGGTCAAGTCCATAAAGAAACACCTTTGTACAGGTAACATGAAAAAATTATTAAACTCAGCAATTTCATAAGAGTATGCATTTCATCTAGCAAATCTCATTTTGGAAAGTAAGTTTCACTTTTCTTTTTTAACAAACACACATACAAGAGAGAGAAAAACAGGCACAACTTCAGGACTCCAAAGGTCAAAATCACACACAAATGAACCTTTCTTCTTTAACAAAGGATTAAGTATTTCTATGCACCAAGCCTGAATTAGCTAACTAGCAGCTTCATTCTACCTATAATACAAAAGAAACTCAAGATGTATAAAGGGAAAGATTAATTCTGAAGTCAAAACATCCATGAAATATACAGACCTCATATATTTTAGATTTACAGGAGCACTTCAGGGTCTAAATTGAACTTTTTACTCTTACTTTTTCCCCAACTCTAAGTGTAGTATTAGTTTTCAAGATAACAATTTAAGAGTATTAGTCAATAAAATAAGGAGAGGGTGGGCCAAACACCGCTATACAAAGCTATAGACATGAAACAAAAAGATGACAATCTGACTGCCAAGGATGATTCAGAAAGTAATAAAAGCAAACTTGGGTAATCAAGAAACAGATGTCTAAAAGTATCTGGCATAAAGACAACCATGTATATATATCTGGTGATATATATACAGTAATAACAGTTGTCATTTATAAGGCTAACACTGAGTCAACATGAAAGATTGTGTTCATAGCTGTGGCTTTTTTTAATATAAAAATATATGTCATAATATTGGGGGGGGAATCTATGAACAATTACTGACAGAGGTTTTAGTTTTCAAAACAAAAGGAAACCCTACTGAGTGGGAGAAGTTACATGCACACTATACATCTGACAAGGGCCTGTTATCAAAGATCTACAAGAACTCCTACAATTCAGCATAAAGAAAACAAATAACAAATGGCAGAAAAGTTAACTAGGCATGTCTCCAAAGACCGCATACAAATAGCCAACAGGTGTAAGATAAAATGTTCACCATCACTTAGCATAAGAGACATGCAAATCAAAACCACAATGAGATACCACCCCACACCTGTGAGAATGGCCCATATCACAAAGACCAGAGACAAGTGCTCCATGAAATATATAGACCTCATATATTTTAGATTGTGGAGAAGGAACACTTTTACACTATTGGTGGGAATACAGACTGGTTCAGTCTGTATGGAAAACAGTATGGAGGTTTCTCCAAAGATTAAAAATGGATCTGCCATACAACCCAGAAATTCTACTCCTAGGTACTACCCATAGAACACAAAAATGCTAAATCAAAAGGAAACTTGCACTCCCATGTTTATCGCAGGACAGCTGACAATAGCCAAGATAGGGAAACAACCTATTGCCCAAAGATAAGATAAATGGATGAAGATGTGGTGTACACACACAATGAAATACTACTGGTCAATCAAAGAAGATAAACCCATGCCATTTGCAGCAACATGGATGGAAGTGGAAGAGATTTTTACTAAGTGAAATATCATTGTCAGAAAGACAAAGATAAATACAGGTGGTATCACTTATATGTAGAATACAGGGAAACTAACAAATAAATAAATGGTCAGATAATACAACCTTAAAAACTGACCTTGGGCCCTCCCTGGTGGCGCAGTGGGTTAAGCAACACACTATGAAGCAACCCACAGCCACTGCAGCACGAGTTCAATCCCTGCTGCCGCCGGGAGGTGATCCACATGGCGCAGCAGACCTCTCCCGCCTCGCCCGCTGCTCCCCTCAGCAGTGTGTTTCAGTCGATCTGCCTGTGCTGTTCCCCACTCTGTCTGGTGGATTCTCTCACACACACACACCCCCACCTCTGACCTGTACCCCAATGCTTGTATTAATAAATAAATGAATCTTTAAAAAAAAAAAAAAAAACCTGACCTTGGAAAGCTGAGCACAGAACTGAGACTCCACAGAGGGCAAGGGCTGGTCAGAGCAGAGCACAGTGGGGAGAGAGCACAATGGACTGTGGCAGCAGACTGGGTGTTCTGGTGGGGAGTGTGCTGCGGTGACTGCACAGGTGATGAGGGAGGTCCTGTATTACCAAGGCTAACAACCTATGTGAACCAACGGCACTTCAGTAAGATTTAAAAGACTGATAAAAATAAACTGTTATGAATAAATGTTTTAGTTCTCAAAAAGTTTGAAAACTTGACTATCCAAAACAAATAATTCCCTGAAGATTTTGGTTAAATGCAATTGTTACCTTATGCTTCAGTTCTTTCAAAGATTCTAGGCTATTACAATCACCTAAGGAGTTTTTTAAAAACCTGGTATTCAAATTCCCTGACCAGAAATTCTGATTTAATTCGTCTAGATAGAGCCTGGCATCTAACTTATTACATGTTCCCAGGAGAGTCTGATGTTCACCCAGTGTTGGAAAAAAGAATATGTAAGAAGACTTTACGAAGGATAAGGATGTAGCATTTCCCAAATTTGTGTTCAAATCCCTTTTTTCATAGAGCACTTAAAACACTTAGAATTGCCTAATTATCTTCAGCTGAAAATCAAGGTAAATTTTAAGTTTAGAACCCTACTGTATAACTTATAATAAACTTTAATGTAGAGGAACAGGAGAAAAGAGGAAAGAATGAAAAAATTACATTATACATTTTAATTTTATTACAAAATTCCAAATGAGATATTCTAAGTAAAAATCTTCGTAGTTTATTTTAAAGACACTTATATTAGCCCTATTATTCTTACATTGTTAAAACCGACTCCAAAGACAAATTCATGCTGCCCTCTAGTGGTTCACCATAAATACGACACCAGAATGACTGGAAATGAATACAATTATTTTCTAAACGGGAGAATTACAAATTACACATCAGAGAAGAAAATAAGATTACATTTTGGGTTTGCTGAGCTAAAAACATCAATTATGACTGTTATATTCACATTCAAGACTTTTAAATGATCAGGTCATTTTCAACAAACATCTGCCTAAGCATGCAAATATCAAGATAAAAATATACACGACATTTGCGCATTTGCAATGATAATCTCTAATCAAGCTTCTCTTTAATAGTCTATGGCAATGGTCTTCTCAAATTTAACATTAATACTCCATAAAGGAATTTGTAAAACTATGTATATTCAATTTACACATTTTTTATTACATCTAAAATTCTAATCAGCATGTAAAATTTTTCATTAGAAGCCTAACTACTTGCAAAGGATGTAGTTTGTTTACTATAAATGCTGACATTTTAAAATCAAAGTGCAATAAATGAACTCAAAAGAATCTAAATATCATAGCAATATCTACCTTCATGTTCAAAAATACATAAACTGTTTAAAAATCTTCATAGTTTATTTTAAATACTTACGTTAGGCCTATTAAAGTATTCTTTACGTTACAAAAATTTTTACATTTTTCTTCTTCTTAAAAAACACTTCATACCACTCTCCCCATAGAATGTCACCCTAATATTTTATATCTCAGTTTTTTATTACCCACTCTATCATAATTCTATGTATAAAAATATGGTTATTAATGAAAATTTTACTAATATTTCTTAAGCATGTATATTTTTAAAATTCTGTAGCATGAACCATTTTTATTATTGGTAAATAAGCAATGAAAAACATAAATATTACAAATTTTGAGGACTACCTCTAAAATTTACCCTGAAAAAGTAAAATCTGAGTGGACATGCTTTTCAGTTAAGATTGACACAACCGTTTTAAAAAGATTTACAGTATTTGATAATATTCCATCAAAAAGGAATATTTCTTATTTAAAAGAGACAGATTCTCAACTGCATGTTTATTTCAAAGTCTTTAGGTTTAGTGGTTTGCCTATTTTGTTAATTTTTTAAAATCAGGGTTTGGATTTATCAGCTGTTTGTCCATTCTGTACTTCAATTCTGATTTATCATTATTTCTTTCTCTGAACTTTCACTTATTCTTTAAATTAGTTTTATGATAGTCATCTTATGCAAGAGTAAAGAATATCTTCAATCGTTGAAGTCTACTTTTGTCTTTCAATGTTATGTTAAAGTTTGCATCAAGTATTTTTGCATGTTACTTTGTGTATACTTCTCAGTATTTTATCCTCTATCATTATTACCAATTAAGTTTTATCATTATGTTCTACCTATTTCCTTGTGTGTTTTTGCAGCTGAGGGTTACTCACTCTGGATGTTAATTTTGTAACAGAAAAAGATGAAATTTGTTTTACTATTATTTTTTGTTTAATTATTTTCTAACTCTTAGGTCTCTAAATTGCTCTCCTTGCACTTGTTAATATTCTGACAATTCTGAATCATTTCGTAGATGGTGTACCGTATTCCTAATATTGATGTTAAATAACCTTCCAATGTACTTTCAATGTGTCTATGGTAATCACCATTGGCACTTATCATTCCAAATTATAATCATCTCATCTTCCCCTATAACACTAGAAGTTTAGAACAAGGGCATTATCTTACTTATCGTCACGTTTGTCAGCATCATGCTTCTCAAGAACTAGTGATTTATGACACTGACATATTTGATCAATCTATGATTATGTATATTCCTAGTGTAAATGAATTAGACAAAATAAAGTATCCTCAGAAAAAAATCTGGAACTGAGAAATGGTAGAAATTTGTGGAACAGGGCCTCCCTGCTGGCATAGTGGGTTGAGCACTGCACTGTGAAGCATTACATTGCACAGCAGCGCAAGTTCGATCCCTGGCCAGGGAAGGGGACCCACATGGTGCAGCAGACCTCTCCTGCCTCACCTGCTGCTCCCCTCAGCAATGTATTTTAGTAGATCTGCCTGTTCTGTTCCCCACTCTGTTTCTGGTGAATCTTCTCACTTCGCACGATTCTAGCTGGTACCCCAGCTCTTGTATGCATAAATGAATCTCTCAAAAAAGATTGTGGAACCACTTCACACATCCATTAGGATAGCTATTATTTAAAAAAAAAAAAAACCCACAAGCATTACCAAGGAGGTAGAAAAACCAGAATTCATGTACAAAACCAAATATGAATGAATGATGTGCATTTTATTTTATACAGCAGAAACCTTCCTATAAAATACTGAAGTTATTTTGTTCTGGAACACTGCTTATGCCTTAACAACTAGATAATACCAAACATTAGATTTTATACTACTGTTATAAAGTATGTCTCATCCACAGTGCCCTCGACTAAGTCATTGCCTTTATCACTTTTTTCCATCTTCAGCTGCCTTTCTTTTTAGTTTTTTATATATTTTACATTATTTATCATTATATATCATTTTTGTACAGTGTATATTTCTCAGCCCTGTGAAATTCCCATCATCAGTTCACCCATGCACCATCACCAAATCCCTTGTGCTCTTCCCACCCATTCTGTTCTTTTTCTTTCCTCCTCCCCACAGGAATGTCTCAGATTTACAGCTATCTGTTCATTTTGATTTTTAATTTATTGTAATTGATTTTTTTTTCCTTAGTCCCTTGTTTGTTTCCTCTACGTTCCTCCTGTAAGTGACACCATCCGTTATTTTTCCTTTTCTTTCTGGCTTATTTCACTCAGCATAACCCCTTCTGTATTTCTGTATTGCTGTATAAATCCATCTGTATTGCTGTGAATTGCATGAGTTTATCTTTTTTGATTGCTGTGTAACATTCCATGGTGTATATATACCACATCTTCTTGATCCAGTCATCTACTTTTGGGCATATGAGTTGTTTCCATAGTTTGCATATTGTGAAAAGTGTCACAACAAACATAGGGGTGCAAGTATCCTTTTGATTTAATGTTTGTGTATCCTTTGGGTAAATTCCTAGGAGTGGGATTGCTGGATCATATGGGAGTTCCATTTTTAGCAGTTTGAGGAACCTCCACACCACTTTCAGTTGCCTTTCCACTGCACCTATATCTGCTATAACATGATAGCAGCTACAGACAATACACTGCATCAACACACATCTTTAACTTACCACAAAATTCCCTTCAAATCATTATATCAGTACATATATAACCTAAGAACCTTACTTAGGTTTTCTAGGTTTTTATGATGGAAGGTTAAGTTTGGTCCCGTTACGCTAACCAAAAGCACAAGCCCCTAAAACGTTTTGTAAGTAATTTTATTTTTATCTAATATTTGGGAAAAACAGACATTCAGGGACTCTTCATTCACTTCAAAGATAAAACTGTATTTCTATTTTCATAAAATGTAGAATGTTACATCTGGTCTTACCAAGCAATAATACTGTTATAAAGAGTTATAATGGGGCCTCCCTGGTGGCGCAGTGGGTTAAGCAACGCACTATGGAGCAGACCGCAACCACTGCAGCACGAGTTCGATCCCTGCTGCCGGCCAGGGGG
>JAGFMF010011568.1:4202358-4268845 GCA_019455555.1 Galemys pyrenaicus
CTGTCTGTGGTGAATCCTCTCACCCCCCACACCTCTGGCCTGTACCCCAGTGCTTGTATGCATAAATAAATAAATCTTTAAAAAAAAAAAAAAGAGTTATAATGCCCACAAGTTTCTATTCTTAATTTTAAGCACAGCCCACCTAAGACAAAAACTTCTAACCCAAAATCACTTTCATTTATCTTGAAATCATCTTGGCTCACTGTTCAGTTTCTTATGAAACTGACATATTTACAGGCCTAAAAAGCTCAAATATTTAGATTTCAAGAGGCTTAACTTCTCATTATTAGTTAACCACCAGCCTTGAATACTCAACTAAAGTGAACTCACCCAGACTGCATATTGTTTTATCAGTACACAGCACCATCTGGTGGCAGAAAGCAAAACTGTTTATAATACCTATTTATTGTACTGCTATAACACTGTTTCTCAACTGTCTGTACTTTTCAATGTGCCTTTTTCTCTTCTTACAATGTTGTTTTTTTTTTCTGGGTATAGTCCCCACAGAATTTCCTATTCACCCATGTACCATCTCCATAGTCCCTTGTGATCTTCCCATTCCTGCCTCAATCCCAATCCCTCCCTCTTCCCTGCAGAATATTTCTGATTTGTAGTTGTCTAATTTTGTTTTGTTATGTTGTTGTTGTTGATTTAATTATTTTTTTTTCATTGATCCCTTATATTCCTCCTATAAGTGAGACCATCCGGTATTTTCTTTTTCCTTCTGCAAATGTGCCTTTTTAAAAGGACATTAGAAACTAGTGAAGAACACTTTGACAATCTGAACAAACCCAACATAGTAAAAGCCCTTCATCCTCCACCCATGTAACAAAAACTTTAAAATACACTTAAAAATCTTTTTCATAAACTAAAACCTTAGTTATGTCTTTCTTTTCTCATTAGATTTATTTAATTGTATTTGACAACATTTGTAGTCCCCAGGAAGTTCCCAAACCTTAGTTATTTCTAGTTTCATTAATAATTAACATAATGAAATAAATTCTGTTCAGATACTTGAGACATGTTTCACTCTATCAAATTTCTAATGACAACCACACTGTCTATAAAATTCTTTCTGAGATTCATAGATTTATTTTCCAGGGCAAAATAGAAACTTCAAGTAAGTATTCAACTCTCATGTCATATATTAAGAGAAGGAAACTTTACTAAACTAGCTACAAGTAACTGGACAGTAATGGGATACACTAAGCCAAAGATAACCAAATACTGACAAGTCCTTCTGGGAGGATTCACTGATTCCCCAATCTTGAGTGAAGTGCTTGTTTTCAATGTTGCCAACACAAAATAATACCAATCACATCTGAGGATGGAGGGACCTAACATGGGGTATAGGCCATGAAATTGTTCCAAACTGAATGATGAAAACCAGTACAAATAAAGAAATTCCAAATCCTATATAAATAAAGAACAAATGGGTTACTCAAACTAAGGTTGTATGCCAGACAATACCATTTTCTGAAAGATTGTTACACATTCCTATTCTAGAAGCTCTAGACACTGAATAGCTCCTCCCAGGTGTACTTCCAACAAATCCTCAAAGTCAAACACAATCTTTCATATTGTCCATTAAGCTTTTGGAATGACAAAGTGAATCCTAGAAATCTCACTGGCAATTTAAACTCAACATAATCAAAACTGATTTCCTTGTATTTCCAAAGACCTACTACACTCCAACTCCTCTCATTGTGTACAGTATTACTAGCTTTCCTGATACGTGAAAGTTATCCTTCATAACCCCCATCCAATCAATTTCCAAATACTGTAGCAAGATGAACCTTGTAAATATCCAAATACTGTCCACTCCTCATCTGCAGTGTTCCAAGCTCTCATCAAATTAAACCTAAAATACAGCAACATCCTAGTTCGTCTTTCTCCTTTGAATTTTAAGCCTATTACAATTATGTTCCACATACTACCAAAGCAATATTCCTAAAACACACTTCCAGTTATTTTACCCCTGCCCCCCTTTTAAAATCCTTCGATAGTTCCCAATCACGTTCAGAATAAAAACTAAACCTCTTGGAAAGATATCTAAGGCCATCATATCAGCACCCTGCCTCAACTTCAGCTTCTTCATTCCAGATAAACCTAACTACTTGCAAGTTTATGATTGGATTCCTTGCTGCTGTTTCCAAAATCCTCATTGTTTTTCCACACCTTCTTCACATGGCGAATCCCTACTTAAATGTGAAGATTCAGTTCAAGTGACAAATCCTTCTGGGAGAATTCACTGATTTCCCAATCTTGAATGAGACTTGTTCTCAATGTTGCCATAGCACCATAGGGGCACATCTTCCACTCCCTTCTTATTTCCTTCTACTGCCTTCCTTTCCAGTATATTCCAGGGTGTTATCAAAGTACCTATTCTAACACAACATGTAGCAAAGAATAATCATTCAATATATGTCTGTTGAATGAATAAGACCTCACCAAAGTCCATTCATTTGTATCTATTTACAAATCAGGAAACTAACGGAGGTCCAATGCCTTATCCAAGATCACATACACAAGCGAAAGACAGAACTAATATTGGAACCTATGTTCTGACTGCAGTAGAAATTATTTTCTGATTCTGCCTTTAGGGAACTATTCTCTGCATCTGCACTGCATGATTGTTTCAAAGGAGCTAAACCCTGTTTTGCCAGGCTGGGCACATAACCAGGTTTGGCCATTTAAAGTATCCCCTAACTCGAAATTATGTCTGTTTAACAGATTCTGGGGAGAACAAAGTCTTTCTTGAGATTTTCTAAAAACTATGCAAAAATAAAACCTTGTTCCTTTTCTAGTACTACAAGCATAGGAACTATATAGCATGTGAGGTATATAGTAAATGGCAGTGAGCGTCTTTGAAAATAAAATGCAGGAAAAAATAGATTGAAAACTAGAAAGAATTTTAAAATGAGGCAAAGCAACACTGAAGCCCTATAGCCAATCATGCCCAAGAGCTTGCCAAGAGACCTTTTAGTGACATAAGCAAAAATTCTCACTTTCACATGATCTAGCTTGAACTGCAGCCCATTAGCAAACTGCATCAGCAGACCAGGGGATTTTTGTGGACATTAGCTAAGCAGTAATGCTATTTTCACCTGTAAACAAACAAAATTAACTGATAATCTATAGAAGGCTTGATTTTGTGCAGCCTATCCCTCTGAAAAAATCTTAAAATTCTTGCATCCCTCACGACAACTATGTGATCAGATGTACAAACTGTCAACAAAGGTAAAACGTCTACATTCTGAACACAGAAATAAACCAGACCACATGATGCCTGTTACGGCTGTAACCTAACACAGCTCCTTCATTCCTGGTTCACTCTATTCCAGCCACACTAACTCTGTAGAAATGCCAACCTGTCAGGCACACTCCTACTTCAGAAGCTTCGCCTTTGCTGCTGCTTCTGCCTGGAATGTTCTCTCCCACTATCTCCTCCCCTAACCACCCCCCCCATGATACTCACACTGCTTACTCCCTTTCTTCCTTTAGGTTTTTCTCAAAAGTCACCACCCATGTGCAAAAATGAACTACAAGTTACCAACTACAGGTTTCAGCAGAGTAGGCAAAAGAGATATTAATTACCTGATGGAAAAAGGATTTCAGCACAAAAAAAACAGAAGAGCCAGAGGATAACAAAGATCCCTTATTTCCTACCAGGACAATACAATAAATTCCCCCAGACAACACTTGGCAGAAAGTAGGGAGAGCCAAAAGCCTAAGAAATTGTGCCAGCTTTTCTTACAGATCCTGAGCAATAATACTGAAATGAACTATTCACAATTTGAACAGGACTAAGTTTAAATAAATATATTTCCACAAAAAAAATTTTTTTTTAATTACTTTGTGTTTCCACCACAAGCCAGACACCAAAAAAATCAGAATATGTATAGACTGAATTATCTTCTCCTCACATCTGAGTTATGTCAGTAAATATACAAAATGATTTAAATAACATTAGCCTAGAAGAAATGATACTTATGTGATATGATATTAGTTAACTAATGTCTCAAAGGCAATCATATTGCAATACAAATGCACTGAATCAATATGCACTGAATCAATGTTATATGCCTTAAACATATGCGATGTTATATGTCAATTATTATCAATAAAACTATCAGTAAATACCTTTTGTGAGAATTTGTCAGGCATAAAAGCATGA
Organism: Galemys pyrenaicus; assembly: GCA_019455555.1. NCBI lineage: Eukaryota > Metazoa > Chordata > Mammalia > Eulipotyphla > Talpidae > Galemys > Galemys pyrenaicus. Next base: position 4,206,536 of record JAGFMF010011568.1, read on the forward strand.
GAGAAATCACAAAAAACAAAATAGATTAGACCATGTAACACTGAAAACTATAGTACTTTAAAAGAAAACAAAACTAAAAGCCAATTTTTTTAAAAGCAGGAAAATTACAACAAATAAGATTTTATGCTAATACCCTCAACACAAATATTTGAAGACTGACCAAGCAATAAAATATGTAATATTTTATTTAAAAAAAGTTTTTAACAAAAATACAAATTTAAAAGGATTAATAAACTAATAAATATTTGAAAAATTGTTCAGTGTCCCAAGTAGTTAATAAACCAAAATTAAAAGGTGTATCACTTTTTAGCAAACAAAACAACCTATCTTAAAATCAGTGTTATCAGAATAAAACTGAATTCACTATAAGAAATTAGTACAAACTTTAATCAGGCAATACAAAAACTTTTAACACAAAATCCCTTTACAGTAATCTAACTTAAGGAAATAATCAGTGATTTGCACGAAAATTTGTAGACAGGGTGTCCCTGGTGGTACAAGGGGTTAAGTCTCAACACGATGAAGCTATCATCAGCTATTACAGCATGAGTTCAATCTCCAGGCAGGGAGCTAACCCACATGGCACAGCAGACCTCTCCTGCCTCGCCAGCTGCTCCCCTCAGCAGTGTATTTCAGTCCTTCTGCCTGTTCTGCTCCCCAGTCTGTCTCTGGTGAATCCTCTCACCCTCCCACACCTCTGGCCTACACCCTAGCTCTTGCATGCAGAAATAAATAAATCTTTTTTAAAAGCTGTATATAAAGATTTTTACAGATTACAATTATTGTTTACTATTTATAATTTATAGTTGTCAAAAAAGGGAAAACAACCTAAATGATCAAAAACAAGTGAATTCATTTATATTATTCCTTGTTTGTACCTGCTTATATACTTATAAAGCATCCCTTTTATATAGCAATAAAAAATATGTTTTAAAGATATGAAAAATCACTATTAAGTTAAAAGTGATCAAAATAGTACATATATAAAATAAGCAAATTATGATATATTCATATAAAGGACCACTACCAAGCAAGGAAAAAAGGCCAAAACCTAATTGCAAGCAAAATAAATCTCAAAAACAAAAGCAAATAAACAATAAAACCATTATACAAAGTAAAAAAATACAAAAGAGTAACTACTGCATGATATTTATATGAAGTTAATCAACAGGCAAAACTAATCTATGATAGCAGAATAGTGGTTGTTTCTAGGAGGAAGTACATTAAGTGCAATTGGGTATTGAGGAATTTCTCAGGGGTTATAGAACCATTCTGCCTCTTGATCTCATTGGTATCTCACTGGTGACCACATGATGATATACATATGTAAAAAGTCATCAAATAAAAGGCTAATACATAAATACAAAAATAAAACGAAGTCATAAAGACACACACTTCAGATTTGTACATCTTCACCTGAAGGCTATACAATGTTGTAAACTAAAAACAACCTCAATAAAAAAAAAAGATTTGTGCATTTTATTATTCATATATTATGCCTGCAAAAAGAATTGTATGTAAAGGATAACTTCAATTTGGGTAAAAATATTTACTTGCAAAGATAAAAGAAGAAAATAAAGTTCAAAAAAATATTAAAGATGGTTAATCCTATAATTAAAATTTATTTTTTTCTTTTCAACTTTCTACATTTTTCATATTTTCTAATATGAATTTTATGAATTTCATAAATGGTCAGAAAATATTAACTTTTTTAAAGTCTGTATGCTTATAAAGGAAAACTGTTATATTTGTAACTATCAAAAAATCTGCACTGTGCAGAAAGACCTAGTAAATCCTTCAGAAAAATTTTCCACAAATTGTAAGTACTCAAGTGTACCATATATTCAGGCAAAACATGAAAACATTACTTCAGGTAAGCATACACTTGGTGAATAAATGAGAAAACCAAATGGCAAGTTAGCACCATGCTGTGGGATGACTTTAAAACTTGGTCCTGCCTACAGCACACAAGGATCTCTTGATTCAATTTTTAAAAAAACTAGTTCCTGAAAATGAGATTTTTTTCAATGGATTACTTTAAATATTCCTTGTGACCCTGAATTACCTAAGTTCCATGCAAAATGCCCAAAGTGGATCCCCTTTACAATTAAATACTTTTGAGTTTCAGAAACTTTTACAATATGCATAAAATAATGAATAAAAACAAAACCAAAGAAGACATACAAACCTCTGATTGTACATGCCCCGAAAGTTGTAATTAGCTCTATAATTTGGGAAAGGCTTTGGATCTAATGGCCTGTAGATGGCAGGCTCTCCCCTTTTCATAGCAAGCCCATTCAGTTCCACAGTTGGAGTTATACTACCTGTTTAAAAAAAATATTAAAGGCACACAAGTGAAATATCTCCATAATAAATCATGCAAGCTATATTTATATTACACATAATTACCATGGAAAAAGGTAGGAGTAGATGGCCCATCTGTATGATTTTCAAAAGTAGAATACAAATAAAGTACAAAGTACATAAACAGAAAAATTGTTTCTAATTAAGTCTGGGGTATTTGCAACATGTTCTGTGCATTAAAGACCAAAAATTCAACTTTATATAGTCATATTATTTCAAAACAAAGCAAGTACAAGATTCACAGACTGCTTGAGTTGAATGTTATAAAGTATTAAACTTCAACAAAACTTACCCAAAAAGCTGACATTTGTTTGATCACTGAAAACATCATCTGTGAATATTTACATTTTTGTATTTAAGCTACAAGTTAGCAATGAATAAGGCTCATCAATAATTTTTAGACATGTCTAATGAAAATAATCTTTTAGTTTTTCTATAACCAACAAACAAAGTAAATATGAAGACTGCTCTACAATAATCCTTAAAAATACATACTGACTTTTTTATGGGTGAAGTGAAATATATGAGATTTGTTTCAAAATAACTCTTAGGGAATATAGATGAGAAACCAGATTGGCTGCTATGTGTTGGTGTCTTAAAGTTAGTGATGGGTAGAGAAGTACTCACTATCTCATTCTCTGTACTTTTGTAGAAGTTTGAAAAATTGTCCTTACAAAAAACATATAAAAGTATTAAATCAAGGCATTTTAAATACCTAAAGAGGTTATTCAGTAAAATACATATCTGTGTGTACAATGAAACAAACCACAAAGTGACTATAAAGTTTTTAAAAATTCATTTTCAATGCAAATTGTGCAAAATTTCATTTGAATTATGCCTTTGTATCATACATTCAAATCTCCACTCATCACATACAAAAATGGGTGTACTTAGTATAGCAGAGAAATCACAGCTGGCAATAAAGTGCCAGCAAAGGGGTAACAGAGCCTGACAACGAATGTGTAACAGCATCCAGGTCATAAGCAATCCATTAATCCATCAGGAGTCAATAAAGTACTTACATATGTCTCATTTCTAAAGAATTTGCATGTAGCTACAGAGAAGCATAACAACAGGAACCAAAATAAGATTAAGAAGAAAGAAATAAAAACAGAACAAAAGAGGGTGCCAGAGAAGAATAAGAAAAACAGCAAAGAAAAGTTACCATATTGAATAAGTAAGTCCTAGTAGTCCAAATCCCTGATTTAAGTACATATGCTAAAGGCAGAAGAAGAGCCAAGCACAAAAGGACTCTTCTTTCTTTGAGTATTTTACAAAGGGATAAATAAAATGCACAAACGCTAAGTATACCGCTGCAAAATTACTACAAATGTAAACACTCATATGACCACCATTCAGATCAGGATACGAACACTTCCATCACCCAAAAAGTTCCTTCATTCCCTTTTCCAGCCAACCACTTCCCCAGTTCCCCAATCTGACTTGTGGCATCAGAGATTAGTTTTGCCTATTCTTCACATCTGGGTAATTCCTATCACTCAACATAAGATTTTGTTGAAAATATCTGAATTTCAAACTTTTTTTAATCATTGAGTGGTACTGCACTGAATGACTGAATATATCAGTTTTTTTATTCTGCTGCTGGTGGGACATTGGGATTGTTCCCAGTTTAGGGATATTAAGTATAAAATCACCTTGGACATTTTTTAATAAGTCTTTTGGTGGACAAACATACCCATTTGTCCTGGGTATAAAACTACCAGTGGAGGGCCTCCCTGGTGGTGCAGTGGGTTAAGCAACGCACTATGAAGCAAACCGCAGCCACTGCAACACGAGTTCGATCCCTGCTGCCGGCCAGGCGGGGGACCCACATGGTGCAGCAGACCTCTCCTGCTGTGCCCGCTGCTCCCCTCAGCAGTGTACTTCTGTTGATCTGCCTGTTCTGCTCCCTGCTCTGTCTGTGGTGAATCCTCTCACACCCCCTCCCCCCGCACCTCTGGCCTGTACCCCAGTGCTTGTATGCATAAATAAATAAATCTTTTAAAAAAAAAATAAAACTACCAGTGGAAATATTAGGTAACAGAGTCTGTTTATGTTTAACTTTATCAGAAAATGGGTAAGTTTCCCTGAAAAAAATTTTTATATTTTATTTTTTTTTTCTTACAATGTTTCTTTTTTAGGGCCTCCCTGGTGGCCCAACAGGTTGAGTGCCACACTGTGAAACACCCGCAGCACAGAAGCCCGAGTTTGATCCCTGGCCAGGGAGGGAAACTACATGACGCAGCAGACCTCTCCTGCCTCTCCCACTACTCCCCTCAGCAGTGTATTTTGGCTGATCTGCCTGTTCTGCCCATGACTCTGTCTCTGGTGAATCCTCTCACCTCTCAGGACTCTGGCCTATACCGCAGCTCTTGTGTGCATAAATAAATAATCTTTAAAAATAAATAATCTTTAAAAAAAAAAAAACAGCTCAAGTTTTTAAAAAAAAATGTTTCTCTTCTAGGTGTAGTCCCCATAGAAGTTCCACCATCAATTCACCCGTGCACCATCACCAATCCCTCACTTGTCCCTGCAGAATGTCTCTGATTTGTAGTTGTCTGTTTATTTTTGTTTTGTTTTATTGTGATTTTTTTTTTGCTCAAAGATATCAAATAAAAATCTGTCTGTAAAAGTTTAAATTTTTCTTATTTCATAAAGCTTAAGTTTAATAATTAGCATGTTAATCATGTTTTAAGACATTGAGTCCTACTTTGCAATAATCAAATAAACACAAATAATGTAAGGTTAAATCACTTCAAACTATGAAATGTCTCCAGGAAATAGAAAATACCACATTGTTTTCAATGGGGTAGAGTTAATCCAAGTTGCAAAAAGAAAATCATTAGATAGAAATCCTCAGGTATTTTATGACTATAAAGTTGAAATGGTAAACATAACATTAGTTTTAGTGATTTTTAGATAAAGGAAATTTCACATTTATCAGCAAAAAATATAAGACTAATTAATTAGATATACATACATACAAAAATTATGAATTCCTATTTTGGACAGATAAAAAGAAAAGCGCCACAAACCACTTTTCAAGAAGTAACATTATTATTAACATTTTAAAAAACAGTTGTGTAGCAAGTTAGAAAAATCCCTGTAATATAATAGTTACTCAATAAATATTTGTTAAAAGAATGAACTGATTAATCAACCAGGACTCTTAGAGAACTAGCTAGAACCAGGGCTAGGGCAAGAAAAATACAAGATTAACACTTATTGTGTCAGAAAGTAAGAAGTACTCAAAGAATGAGGAGAAACTATCAGAACACAGGAGTCAACTTGAAGGGCAAACCAATTAGTCTGTCTAATTGGAAGCATCTAAATAGAGAATGATAGTAACAAATTACAAGCCCGTTAGTAAAACAAGAATCCAAGAGACTACAGCAAAATAAATTTTAAAATAAGGGAAAAGAGATAACCCTTGAGTAGAATGTCAACTAATAAGTCAAAAGAGAATATAGAATTTTAAAAGATCACCCTTGGCAACATTTAGAGTAATCACTAACTTAGATAACAATCATTAACAAATGCCAAACCTGGTAAGTGAAAATTTGATGACAAATAGAATAATTATATAATCTCAGAAAACACTCAGTAATTATGTACTACTTAATAATAAAACATACTGATTACAATAGAGAAGATTGGTAGCTAGTCTCTTCACCAAGTGACAAAATGTCATCACTGGTGAGAAAAATCAATCTTGGCTGTCTCCTGATATGAAATACACACATAATTTCAGTTTACCTTCATGATACTTGTGATTTTTAAAAAAGCGTATAAATCATAAGGAAACACCAGACAAACATAACTACTACGTACATCTTACATACAATGTGTCTCTGTACTCTTTAAAAATGTTAGTCATATAATATGACACAAGAAAGACTGAGGAACTACTCCATATTGAAATGGAATCGATAATAAGTATATATAATAAGTATATGACCCTGACTCAATCCTGGTCATTATATAGGGACAATGAAATCCGGATGGAGCCAGTGGATTACATGGTAATACCAGTTCAGTGCCAATTTCCTCACAGGAAAGTGTCTATGTACCTAGGAAATACACACTGAAATACTAAACTAATGAAACAGCATGTATACAATTTATTCTCAACTTATTCTGGGGAATTTGGGTGAAGGGTACAGGAGTATTATTTCTACAAAACATATATGTGTGATTGTGTGTGTGTGTCACACACACGTATATATCAAATTATATCCAAAAAATGTTTCAAAAATTAAAGAGAGAAAGCAAAGTACTTTTATGATATATTCCCAAGTATGGAAGATTAGCCATACTAGAATGAATTTAACTTCTCTCTAGGATGAAACTATTATTTAAGAGCCAGGACTAGATCTTTCTTTCTTTGCAGCTTAAAGAAGAATGGATTTTCTTTTTAATAAATGGCGCTGGGCCTCCCTGGTGGTACAGAGGTTAAAGTCTCAGTGCTATCAAACTATCGCCATCGCCAGCCAATTCAGCATGCATTTGCTCCCCAGCCTGTGAATTAACCCACATGGCACAACAGACCTCTCCTCAACCACTGCTCCCCTCAGCAGTATACTTCATTAGATCTGCCTGTTCTGCTCCCCACTCTGTCTCTGATGAATCCTCTCGCCACACCCCGCATATCTCCAACCTACACCTCAGTTCTTACATGCATTAATAAAAACTAAATCTTAAAAATGTAACTGTGTTAACTGAATATCTACAAATTAAACTTACTTCAACTGATATATAAACTCTAGTTACTGAATGGCATATATCAAAAAAACCAACAACAATAAATGCTGGCGAGGTTGTGGAGAAAAAGGAACCTTACTACACTGCTGGTGGGAATGCAAATTAATCCAACCAATATGGAAGACTGTATGGAGGTTCCTCGGCCTACTAGAGATGGAACTACTATATGATCCGGCAATCCCACTTCTAGGAATCTATCCAAAGGACACAAAAACACCAATCCAAAAGAGTACCTGTACCCCCATGTTTATTGCAGCACTATTTACAATTGGTAAGACCTGGAAACAGCCCAAATGCCCAAAAGTAGAGGACTGGATCAAGAAGATGTGGTACATATACACAANNGAATACTATTCAGCGATCAAGAATAAAAAACTAGGGACATTTGTAGAAACATGGATGGAGCTAGAAGGAATCATACTCAGCGAAACAAGCCAGAAGGCAAAAGAAAAATATTGGATGACCTCGCTTTTAGGAGGAATGTGAAAAAACAAACAAACAATAATCAAAACAAAAAAGAAAAAGGAAGAAAACGAAACAAACAACAACAACAAAAAAACGACAACAAGAGAAAACTAAAGGAAATGTGCAATCATAACCAAAAACAACCAAACAATCAACAAGATCAATAACAACTCAACAAGATCAAAAGATTAAAGATAAACCCAAGGGACCATGGGGGTAGGTGGAGGGAGGGGAGGGCAAAGACGGTGATGAGATGTAAAGAGCACAAGGGACTGAGGTGATGGTGCACGGGTGAAATGGTGGTGGGAACCCACTGGGGAAAACAAACGATGTCAAATGCAATTAAATACAATAAAATTTAAAAAAAAAATAAAAATAAACTCTAGTTACTGATAAATCTAAATTTAAATTTAAAAAAATAAAGCTAAAAATATTGAGGTTATTGTCATAACTTTGTAGGAGACAAAGATGTTTTAAATAGTATGCAAAAAAAGCACTAATACTTAGGAAAAGGCTAATAAATTAGATATCATTAAAATTAAAATTTCTGGGGAGAGGGCTTTAAAAAAATTAAATTAAATTAAATTAAAATTTCTGTTCATTGAAGTGTACTACTAGAAGTTATGGAAAGATATTTGCAATATACACATCTGACAAAGGATATAAAGTCAGAATACATGAGATTACAAGTCAATAAAAATGTTTTTTAAAAAAAAATGCAGTTTTTTTAAAATAGGAAAAATATTTCAACCAGCACTCCGTAACAGAAGCAATCTTAATATCAACAAGTATATGAAAAGGTGTTCAGTCATACTAGTTTCTAGGAAAATGCAAATTAAAACCACAATGAATTACTACTATACCCACTACAGAACAGCTAAAAAATTTTAAAGCTGAAGATGCCATCTGTTGACAAGGATGTGGAAAGCTCACATACTCATATACTACTAGTGGGAGGGCAAAGTGATACTGTCTGAAGTCATATGCTAATACTGAACACATATATAACTTATGACCCAGAAATTCTAATCCCAGTTATATTCATTCCCAATAGAAAAATATATTTACAAAAGTGTTCAGAGCAGTATTATTTCTAGTAATCCAAAACTGGAAATAACCCAAATGTAAATCAATAATAGTATAATAATAAGTAAACTTTGGCACATTCGTGCAATGGAAATTTATTGGCAATGAAATACTACACCATTAAAGATAACAAAGATGACTCCCATGAACATAACATTAAAAAAAAAGCTTCCACAAAAGTATACTATATGACTCTACCAAGAAGACACGATGAATCGAAAACTACAGAAAGCAGAATAGTTGTTCCTTTTGGAGTTGTTAAACTGCTACAGAGGGCATGAGGGAAGGTTCTGAGCAATGATAAAGCCTCTGGTATGCAGCGTTCACAGTGCAATAGTCCACCAAAGCTCTGTAAATTGTAATGTGCACCTCTGTTTGTACACAGTATTATAGTTTATTTTAAGAGTTTTTGCCCCAAAATCTAATCATTCTCTCAACCCATTGCAACATTCAGTAGTGGAACTTCGTCTCCACTGGCCCTTTCTCCTATTTCCTTCCTGACTTTTCTGCTGGTTTACCTTCCTATTATCTTCTAACGTGGGCTTGACCCAGAGTTCAGCATATACCTGCTGTGGCTTCATACTTTATAACCTGGAGATTCATTACTAGTATGAGTTCATCCACTAGGTCAATAACACTTGTGTGTCTGTTCCATTCCTGCTACTGATACCAATAATTATACAAAGTAGGGAACATACAACACTCAATACATGGGGCCTCCCTGGTGGCGCAGCGTGTTGAGCTCTGCACTGTGGGGCATCTGCAGCAGAGCAGCATGAGTTAGATCCCCGACCAGGGAGGGGACCCACATGGTGCAGCAGACCTCTCCTGCCTCACCTGCTGCTGCCCTCAGCAGTGTGTTTCAGTCGATCTGCCTGTTCTGCTCCTCAGTCTGTCTCTAGTGAATCCTCTCACCCCCACCCCCCCCCAAACACACACACCTCTGGCCTATACCTGAGTTCTTGTATACATAAATAAAATTAAAAAAAAAAAACAACACATGTGAGTTTTTCCCCCCCCTTTCTTTATTCACAACCTATACCAATGGTTCCTATCTTACCTTGCTTTCTGTACTTTCCACCTTCTATTCATCTAGCAAACTGAAATTCCTAAAAGGTTCTTTTAAACACACCTGCTAAGAAATATTAACTCCCCCAAACCACAGATAAAATTTCCTGAAAGTTACCATCAAGTTGATCACTATGTAGTTGATCCCACAACTACAACCTCAGTTTTATCTCTGATAGTTTCTAACCCATTCTAATTAAAAACAACCTACCAAAAACACTGTTTACCAAACCCATTATTCAGAATCCTGTATCATTTTGCACAACAGTCCCTTAAGCCAGGATATTCTTTCCTCTTTCCGGCTACTCTCTATTCAAGGGCACTATCCTACCTCAACTACTATAGTCCACATTTATCATTATCTATGATAGTAATGACTGTCATTATTTGTTTGGTGCTTAAATTTACCAAGTTATATATTTACATATATAGCTATAAATCCTTACAGAAAAGGACAATGCTTTTAAACTTCACAGATAGGGCCTCCCTGGTGGCGCAGTGAGTTAAGCAACGCACTATGGGGCAGACTGCAGCCACTGCAGCACGAGTTCGATCCCTGTGGCTTGCCAGGGAGGGGACCCACATGGTGCAGCAGACCTCTCCTGCTGTGCCCGCTGCTCCCCTCAGCAGTGTACTTCTGTTGATCTGCCTGTTCTTCTCCCCACTCTGTCTGGTGAATCCTCTCACCTCCTGTGACTCTGGCCTTTACCCCAGCTCTTGTGTGCATAAATAAATAAATCTTTAAAAAAATAATAAATAAAGATGTGCTGATGATAGAGGAAGGCAATGCTGGGATTTAATCTTTAAAAAAAAAAAAAAACTTCACGGATATATAAAAGTCAAGTGCTTAATGAATAGAGGAAGTGAAATGGTGCTAAAGATCAACTAGTAATCTAGATAGATATTTAATGATGAAAAAAGTAGGTAATCTCTTAGCAATTTCAAACTAAATCGTTCTTTTTCTTTATTGTAATGATATTTAGGCTCAGTTACACCTACTTAATAAGTATCAGAAGCAGATGAACAGAAGCCAAAGGACTTACTGATGGAAAAAAGGGAATTTTGGAAATAGCAGTCCTCGAAAGAGGGGATAATGTCTACCAAGCACATGCCACATAAGAATAAAGAATCTGCATGACATGATTAGAACATATAAATGTTCTAAATTAAGTATGAATCATATCTACATGAACAAAAATTTAATAAAATGTGTAGGGATAATTTTACAATTCTTTATCAAACTACTAAAAAATAACTCTCTTTAATTACTATGTTATATTTTCTGTGTCTTAAAAAGCAAAACTGTTCATTTCTATCATTACTTTAGAGGGGGAAAAAAAAAACCCAGTGATGTTTTCTGTTCTTTGTATCCAAACATCTTTTTACCAACATTTAAAAAATAATGCACCTTTATAGTACCTACTAAAGCAACTCTTAATGATTACAATTACCTTCTCACCTTCAGTTATTATTCAGCTGTTATGTGAGTATATAATACCTGCTGATTGTGCAATTAGCTTGCTGTAAAGAAAAATGCAGAGAACAACACATGTAGAACACTACAGTGTGACAGAATGAGACAAGTCAGTGTCATACCTGGGTTATTATTAACATTACTTTTAGGTGGTTTCTGAACTGGTTTAGGAAGCGTAGATTCAGTCAAAGCTTTATTAGCAACAGCTTGTTGGGCTTTCTTTATACTGCTTCCTTCGGATTCCCATGTCTGCTCACCAAGGCTCAGCTGCACTGAGAACATCTTTGAAAAACAAAAACAGACAAAAAAAGACATTAAAATATTTCAAGAAAATTTTGATGCGTTGTCTGAGAGAAAAATATATTAACAAGAATCAAACTTTTATAGCTAGAGGTAACTTTACACATCATTCCAGCTAAAGAATGTTAAGAAATGTGCCAAATTCTTTTCTGTTCTATTCAAAGGTATAGTGGCAGCTCTAAGTATACATTTAGGATAAAATAAATCAAAAGGAAATCTCTCTCCCTATAGAATCATATTGTTAATTTCATTAAGTAGTCCTCAAAACAAAGTAGAATAAATAAGAATTCAAAAAGCCCTACTTTTGTACTTTTATAAAATCTAAGTCCTTAGTTTATACTTAACACAATCTAGTCTACAAATCAGGCAATCCTATGAAATAGTCACCAAGAATCTCTCAAACCTTCCCAAACATTTACTAATCACCAAATTCTGTCAATTTTAACCTCATATTTCTCAAACTCTCTCCTCTCTCTGCCAGTGACAATGCATCCGACCCTGTCTTTCATCTTTATATTAGAAATAATAATCTCTTGAGCAATTATTGATAAAGCTGTCTAAAACTCAAATCCAGCTGTATCATCCCAACCAATACCAAGTTACAAACCTTCAAATATTCCAATTCTAGCATGGTACCAAAAGTTCTACACATTCATCTTCATTTCACATCTACCCTTCCCTTTGCAATACCAACATTCCATTCACATCGTATTTCCATATAAGCCCAAACACCTACTGTTTATCTTTAAAATTTAGGAACAAATTACAAGATACATATGCACTCTACTGTTTTATTTCACAGTTGGCTTATTACTTTGTAGGAACACAAACTAATAATCCAAAAATACTTATCAGCTATAAATATGTGTGTCTTTGTAGAAAGGATATCAGATAAAAAGCACCTTAACCAAATGATTACAGTTAGCACCATCAATAATCATACAAACTGGTATCATGTGCAATCTGATATATCCCAAAGAGAAGTACATAGTATTCTTGGCCAAAATGTTTAACTTGAACCTAATCACAGGGAAATAATCAGACAGGCCTAGATAAGACATCTGGCCCAAACTCTTCAAAAACCGTCAAAGTAGGGGGCCTCCCTGGTGGCAAAGGGATTAAGTTGCAGCACTATGAAGCTATCCACAGCCACCATGACATGAATTTGATCCCCAAACAGGAAGGTCATCCACATGGCACAGCAGACCTCTCCTGCCTCGCCTGCTGCTCCCCTCAGCAGTGTATTTCAGTCCATCTGCCCGTTCTGCTCCCCACTCTGTCTCTGGTGAATCCTCTTAACCCTGCCCTACATCTCTGTCCTGCACCCCAACTCTTGTATGCATAAATAAATCTTTAAAAAAAAATGTCGGGGTCTCCCTGGTGGCGCAGCAGGTTAAGCAACACACTATGAAGCAAACCGCAGCCACTGCAACACGAGTTTGATCCCTGCTGCTGGCCAGGGAGGGGACCCACATGGTGCGGCAGACCTCTCCTGCTGTGCCCTCCTGCTGTGCCCGCCGGTCCCCTCTGCAGTGTACTTCTGTTGATCTGCCTGTTCTGCTCCCCGCTCTGTCTCTGGTGAATCCTCTCACACACACCCCGCACCTCTGGCCTGTACCCCAGTGATTGTATGCATAAATAAATAAATCTTTTAAAAAAAAAAGTCAAAGTAGTGAATGGAAAAAATAGAATGAAAGAATTTAAGGGAGCTGCCTTGAACTGAAAGATGATAAAATACACGTATGATTCCTGATTGGAATTGTATTGAAAAGAAAAGTAAGTCCACGGCATTTAGAGAAAAACTAGGAAACTGATAATAGACCTTATTAAATAATATGTTCAGTCAACATTTAAATTTCTTCAGTGATGGTATTATTGTAGTTATACAGAAAAATGTCTTTGATCTTACAAGGCAGAGATGCAAGTATTAAAGGGTGAGAGTCATGTTAGTTGAAATTTATTTTTAAACTATTCAAGGAAAGAGAATATGCCTAAATAGAATGGAAAAAGAAATAAAACAGGGCCTCCCTGGTAACGCAGTGGGTTAAGCAACGCACTATGAAGCAAACCACAGCCACTGCAGCATGAGTTTGATCCCTGCCGCAGGCCAGGGAGAGGACCCACATGGCGCAGCAGACCGCTCCTGCCTTGCCCCGCTGCTCCCCTCAGCAGTGTGCTTCAGTTCATCTGCCTGTTCTGCTCCCCGCTCTGTCTCTGGTGAACCCTCTCACCTCCCTGGACTCTGGCCGTACCTCAGCTCTTATATGCATAAATAAATAAATCTTTAAAAAAAAAAAGAAATAAAACAAATACATTAATGATTAATAACTCTGAAAGAGATGAGTGTCCATTGTATTAATCCTTCAACAGTTTCTGCAGATTTTCAAGTATTCAAAACACATAATTAGAAAAATATTTATAATTACTAGAAATTGAAAATATAGACATCTGCTAAAAGTGCTTAATTTTTCTTTTATTTTGATTCATTTTAAAATACTTACATCAGAAGACTACTGGGGCTTTCTTTTGGTGGTGGAAATTGTATGAAAACATAAATTCCTAGAGGTCTGAACCTATAACCCCAACAAAAATACAGTGTTGTAAACCAACATTACATCAGAAACATAACTGGGGGGGAGGAGGGATAAAAGAATATAAGCCATCAAATGGCTCCCCTCAAGTAAGCATAAATTCACAAGATTTCAAAACTAGTAAAATAAAACTTTAGTAATTAAGAAATAAAATCAGATGCTTGTGGACTGATACCAATATACGGCAGTACTTATCTGTGTTATAAATTTTTTTTAAAAAATGAAATATATAAAATCTCATTACAGGCAAGCATTAACAAATGAATTTTTACAATTGGTTTTTTTTATTATTTAAGACATTCTTTACAGACACTTGTAGTTTTTCACTCTTGAAAAAAAATTAAGGGGCCTCCCTGGTGGCGCAGTGGGTTAAGCAACGCACTATGAAGCAAACAGCACTCACTGCAGCACGAGTTCGATCCCTGCTGCCGGCCAGGGAGGGGACCCACATGGCGCAGCAGACCTCTCCTGCCTCGCCCACTGCTCCCCTCAGCAGTGTACTTCAGTTGATCTGCCTATTCTGCTCCCCGTTCTCTGTGGTGAATCCTCTCACCCTCCTACACCTCTGGCCTATACCCCAGTTCTTGTATGCATAAATAAAATAAATCTTTAAAAAAAAAAAAGAAAAAAAATTAAGCTGCAAAAATTTACTACAAATTAAAAATGAGGTTCTTAATCGCAACTTGATCAGTTATGAAAGAAGTTAAAATCATCAAAAGATGCACTGAGATAGCAGCTGATTTTGATGATAGGGAACTGAGACTCACTCTGGCCCCTAATTAAGTGATACATTGTCGCCCTCCAAAAAAAGAATGCCATTTCTCATTAGTAAACCTATTACAATTAATTATACTCAATTATTGCATTTTAAATTTCATCATAAAACATTTATGGAAATTTAAAAAATAAAATATAATAAACACCTAAAACAAATCTTTAAGTTATCTGATTTTAAAATAATTATTCAATGACTAGCTCTTTTGTTTTTTTCAAGTTACAGTACTTAACAAAGAAATCTGCTACAAAGAATATCATCTCCTTCAGTTCACACTCCAGAATGCTGCATCCATTATTCTTCTATTAATTAAGGTTCGAAATCTCAATAGCTTCTTTATGCGTGCCTTCCTCAGACTGTTTAACATCTCAAACTGTTCCTTGTAAGGTCTACTGTCACCACCTCAGTATAAAGCCCCTATAAACAGACTCAAGATACTTCATTCTCTATCTTTCCTAACCTTACAGATGTCACCATTTTCTCAGCTCACAAATCAGACACATTTTAGCAGTTTTCCTTGTCTCCATTTCTCTTTCCATTCTTACTTTGCCAATTATCAAAATACTGATTCAACTTCAAAAATATTTTTTAAATCAGTCTTCCTCTCCTTAAACCCTTTGCCAATGTCTTAGTGAAAGAATATTAATATTGTTCCCCTTAAACTACTACAAGACCATCACAAAATCATTACCTTAACATAAGATGTCCTCATATAAACTATCTTTCTTACATCCATCAAAGTTAATATTCTATAAACTATAAATGTATCCAAGTCAATCGTCCGCTTTTGCTCTCTACCTACCTAAACTAATGCAATATACCTTTGACATAGAGTCAAAAAAACTTGAGAAACAAAAATAATTTCACACAATAAAAATTTAATAATTTCAAGTAGGAATCTTGAAACACACTGTTTACAAGTTTCA
Source organism: Galemys pyrenaicus (assembly GCA_019455555.1). Taxonomy (NCBI): domain Eukaryota; kingdom Metazoa; phylum Chordata; class Mammalia; order Eulipotyphla; family Talpidae; genus Galemys; species Galemys pyrenaicus. Next base: position 4,222,346 of record JAGFMF010011568.1, read on the forward strand.
GTCATGGTTCCACCACTTACAACATTAGGTAAGTCATTATTGTTTCTTACTCTGTTTTCTTAATTCTTTTATAAAATGGAGCTAATAAGGACATATGTGATGGTTATAAAAATTAAAACAAAATGGTATACATGCCCTAAGTTGGAAAAAGTTTTCACTGGATAAAAAAGCAAATTCCAAAGACATGCTACTTATAAGTAATGAATTTCAAATAAAAAGACACATACAGCTTTTAAAAAAAAATGAAACAAAAAAAAAAATATATATATCATGCTAACATAAATCAATGAAAAGAATGGTTACATTAACCAGGGCAAAGTAGATTTCAGAGCAAAGACTCTGCAACTAGTAATTACAAAGGTTATTTCAGAAGCCAAAAGACATAATGATACTAAACTAACAACACATGATTTCATCAACTAACAACACAACTTCAAAATACATGAAGCAAAACTAATAGAACTACAAAGAGAAACAGAAAATTCACAATTAAAATCAGCGAATGAAAGCCCCCCATCTATAGCTGATAAAGCTATTATCAAGGGAAACTCAAAGACTATAGACTTGAACAACACCATCAAAAACTTAATCAAGTGACATTTTTAGAACACTCCTCCAAAGAAGAACGTAATACAAATTTGTTCTGTTTCTGACAAAACATTTATGAAGATAGACAACAGATAATCAAACAAGTGTCATTCGATAAAGTCAAAGTTATTCAAGAGATGCAAAATATGTTATCTGACGAAAACGGAATTAAATTAGAAACTAATAACTTAAATCACGGTATGTCAAGAGTCAAGCGCGCCCAGCCCGCTGCCTCCACCCGGGAGCGCCGCCACAGCCCATGGGGAGAGTCGGCTGGGCAGGCCGGCATTAAACTGAAAAGAAGATATCCCTATATGATGAGCTGGGAGTGGAGACCAGTGACTCAGAAACAGAGGGCTGGTCTAAAAACTTCAAACTTCTGCAATCTCAGTTGCAGGTGAAGAAGGCAACTCTCACTCAGGCAAAGAGCCAAAGGACAAAACAAAGGACAGTCCTTGCCCCAGTCATCGACCTAAAGCAAGGTGGCTCTTCAGATGACCAGCAGATTGTGGACACCTCGCCACATGTAGCAGCGGCCCTCAAGGATTCTGTTCCCAGTGGATTTTCTGCAGAAGTTTTAATTCCCTTAGCTGATGAATATGATCCTATGTTTCCTAATGATTATGAGAAAGTAGTGAAGCGCAGAAGAGAGGAACGACAGAGACAGCAGGAGCTGGAAAAGACAAAAAGAAATAGAAGAGAGAGAAAAGAGGCATAAGGACAAATATGAAGCTAGCGGGTTTTCAAGGCGACCAGATCCAGATTCTGATTAAGATTATGAACAACAGAGGAGAAAAAGAAGTATGGGCGGAGCTGCCATCGCACCTCCTACTCTTGTAGAGAAAGACGAAGTTACCGAGATGTTCCTTATGAAGAGGATTCAAGACCTCGTTCACATTCTTCCAAAGCTGCTATCCCTCCCCCTGTACATAAGGAACCAGACAGACCCAGATGTCCCACCGGGCCAGGCAACTCCTTCCTTGCCAACATGGGTGGCACAGTTACACATAAAATCATGCAGAAGTAAGGCTTCCAGGAAGGCCAGGGTCTTGGGAAGCACGAGCAAGGGCTGAGTGAACAGCATTATCAGTGGAAAAGATAAGCAAGCGAGGAGGCCAAGATTATTGTGGGCAATGCTATGGAGAAAGATGCATCCAAGAAGTCAGATTCAAATCCATTAACTGAAATACTTAAGTGCCCTACTAAAGTGGTCCTACTAAGGAACATGGTTGGTGCAGGAGAGGTAGATGAAGACTTGGAAGCTGAAACCAAGGAAGGATGTGAAAAATACGGCAAAGTTGTAAAATGTGTGATATTTGAAATTCCTGGTGCCCCTACTGATGAAGCAATACGAATATTTTTAGAATTTAAGAGGGTTGAATCAGCAATTAAAGCTGTTGTTGATCTGAATGGGAGGTATTTTGGTAGACGGGTGGTAAAAGCATGTTTCTACAATTTGGATAAATTCAGGGTCTTGGATTGGGCAGAATAAGTTTGATTTTAAGACCTAGAATACAAGTCACCTCCAATGAACTGCAAGCTGAGCAAAGAAGAAAAAGCCACCCTATGTGGCTGTTGGGTAAAGAGATTCTTGGAAAGACTTCTAAGATGTATGCTGATTGATTCCTTTTTTATTTCGTGTTTTTTTAATATAGTATAAAAATCCTTTAAAAAAAAAAGAGAGACTAATAACAGGAGCATCTCTGAAAAATTTCCAAGTTATTTGGAAACAAAATGACACATTTCCAAATAACCCATGAATAAAATAAGTTAAAATGGAAGTCGGTATTTTAAATTGAATAAAAATGAAAACACTACAACCCAAAAGATGTCACTAAAACATTGCCACAGGGAAATTTCTAGCACTAAATGTCAGTACTAGAAAAGAAGAAAGATTTCAAACAAGTCACTACAGTCTCCATCTTAAACTAGAAAAAAAAGTGTGGTTCAGGGCCGTTCCTCACTTGAAACTTGGGAGGAAAAAAAGAAGGTAACTAGAGGAGAAAAAGAGCAAATTAAGTTTCAAGTAAGGGTGGGGGGAGTAAATAAGCATAAAAACAAACAATAATGAAACAGAAAGACAATAATGAAAAATTCAACAAAACCATCCAAAGAATGGCTCCTTGTAAAGATCAATCAAGGTGATAAATCTCCATACTATCATGAAAAAAGAGAAAACACAAATTACCAATATCAAGAACAAGAGTGTTAACATCATTTCACGTTTCTAAAAGTATTAAAAAGATAAAAGGATATTTTTGAACAACATTATGCCAATAAACACAACAATTTAAATTCCCTGAAAACCAAAAATTACTAAAACTCAAGAATAGGTAACCTGAATAGCCCCAAATATGTTCAAGAAATGGAATTTTTTTTTATTTATTTTTTTATTTTTTTAAAGATTTATTTATTTATGCATACAAGCACTGGGGTACAGGCCATAGGTGTGGGGGGTGAGAGGATTCACCACAGAGAGCGGGGAGCAGAACAGGCAGATCAACAGAACACACTGCTGAGGGGAGCAGCGGGCACAGCAGGAGAGGTCTGCTGCACCATGTGGGTCCCCTCCCTGGCCGGCAGCAGGGATTGAACTCGTGCTGCAGTGGCTGCGGTTTGCTTCATAGGTTGTTGCTTAACCCACTGCGCCACCAGGGAGGCCCAAGAAATGGAATTTATAACTACAAATCTTGCCACAAAGCAAGTTCTAGGTAGGCCTTTGTGGTTTCAATGATAAAGTCTACCCAATATTTAAAGACTAAAACAACATATACAGATTCTTCCCAAAATCTGAAGAAATAATTTCCAACTTATTCTCAAAGCATTACCCTGATACCAAAAACAGATAAGATACCACTAGAGGAAATAAAACTACAGACCAGTATCTCTCAATATATCTCAAAACCTAAAGATAAATGTAAAAATTCTTAAGAAAATATTATATTCCATTAACAAATGGAATCCATCAGTATAGAAATGAGGTAATACATTATAACCAACTGCTTTGTCCCAGGAATGCAAGGGTTGATTCTATGTTTTGTTTTTTTTCAATAAACCTTGTGATCATCAATCACTGCAGAAGAAACACAACATTTTATTTACCAAAAGTTGTGGGTTTTTTTAATCTTATCTACTAATATGCAATGATATAATTATCTGAGTATATACACCACTAACATAATTATTAAGAATTTAAAAATCATCATTCTATTAGATCACACTACAGCAAATATTATTTTTCACAATTAGAGAAAACTGAGACTCTTAAATTTGTTGCTTGAAGCCACAGAACTGTAAAATATAGGGCAAGACCAAATCTGGAAAATCTAGCAAGGATTTAAAGAAAAAAACAAAAAACAAGCTTTTTTATTGGCTTCAAGATCACTCAGTGACAACACCTCCTCAGAATACCTATTCCAAAGTAATCCTTCTCAAAGCGCCAGTGATAGTACAATTTTCTTGAACCACTTAGGCATGCATATTGACAAGTTATCAAGATAAGGCTTAGAGGAAATACCACTTTATATTATTAATGGCTCTCTTTCTTACATTCTAAATTAACCTTTTGAGATTTGCGAAAATTAAAAAAAATTACCCATAGGAAAAATAAAAGGCTGTATTTAGGTACTTAGGGTAGAAGGCAAACATTGAGACAATTATTTTTTATTTAGAGTCACTTATTAAAATTAGCCATAAGGTTTTCAGATTCAGTAAGAGTCAGTGAAAGACAGAGGACAGTATGGAAATAAGAGAAATTGCTATTTCCTATAAAGAAGTATGTATGAAAAGATAATTCGACACCCACCCTGAAAACAACAGTCTTTATGTTTGTGAACTCTATCTAAATGCACACCTGAACCATTTCAGAGCTTAAAGATGAGAGAGAAAGAGAGAATATAGAAAGCAAACAGACACATCTATTAAATTTCCATAGTAGTTAATATCTCAAGAATATTAATGAATTGTGTCTTGATTTAATTTTTTCATGGCAAAGACAAGGACTTATTCTATTACAATACATTCTGTGTTTCGCTTAAAGACACTAGCAGGTATTTATGAATGAAAATGGCTCTTTGCTTGTCAGAAAAGTGATCTGCATTTAGCCAGTTAATATTAACATTAATTATTAATGAATAGTACCTACACTCATAAATATTATCTTTCATTCAAGAATATGCCAATTATTCTAGTATTCTTAAAAAATGAATTGTAAGCAAATCTTGCCATTTGCAACAACGTGAATAGATCTTGAGGGTATTATGCTAAGTGAAATGAGTCAAACACAAAAAGACAAATATTTTATTACCTCACTTATATGTGGATTATCAAAAAACTAAACTCACACATAACAGAAAACAGAATCGTGGTGACCAGAGGTGGAAGGTGGGGTATGGGAGAAATGGGTGAAATGCTTAAAAGGTACAAACTTACAGTTGTAAAATTATCAAGAAGATGTAATGTACGGTTAGTTATACTGCATTGTATATTTTAAAGTTGCTACAGAACAAATCTTAAGTTCTCATCACGGGGGGAAAATTATAATTGTGTGCAGTGGTAGATATTAATTAGATTTGTTGAGGTGATTATTTCACAATACATACAAATATAAAATCACTATGTTGTATACCTGACACTAATAAAATGTTTTATTATCAATTGTAGCGTAATTTTTAAGAAACTATTTTATCAAGCTTTAGGTTAATTTGAATGGTCTATGACCAAAGCACCCAGAACAGTAGGCAAAGTTGGCAAATGAGCACTCCAAATGACCTTAAAACCAAAGAGGATCCTAGAACTGTCTAGAAATGAAAATGTAGTCCATTTCTAATCCATTAGAAGACGAAAATAATGACAAAGAAGAAAGGTAAGGCTGGGGAGAGGAGAGACAGAGAAGCTGGAGGAATGGCTTTAAACAGGTGAGAAATGTTGACATCTAATATAGCAACAACAGGATCGGCCTCTATCGGCAGTTCACCTATAATTCAGATAGAAATGAAGAGTTTGAATTTATAGGAGGTCTGCCAAGCAAAAAGAGAAGCAGCAGAGATATGGATATATACAAGGGATATGGGGTTTTAGCTGGATATGAAGACATGAGAACTGAGAAAATTGAGAAACAGACAAAAAGGTGGTAAAATCAACAGATTTGTGGTGATGAATCCCTATTGAAATCAAACCTACTAGAAAAAGTGAAGTAGTAAGTTAGGAGGTATCAGAGAGATGAATGCTTGAGTTTAAATTAAGATCCTACAGTTACTGGTAATGATAAGGTCAAGAACATGACCTTGTCACAGGATAAGCAATGTGTGGCAAAAGAACAGCAGAAGACAACTGAAAAGTGCAAAAACTGAAAGGTCAGCATGTTGGAATAATCATCTACTTACACACTAGAATCACCAAACATTAAAGCAGAAGTCATATTAGAGAGTGAAAGTGAGCCTTGAGAAATGTGATGTACCCAGAAGGAAGTAAATGACTATCATGAGAAGACACAGCCCTTTAGTCTAATAACCTAAAATTTAAAGCTGGAGCCTTTTCTAAAGGAGGAATACCTAGAATTGAAAGATGAGGAACAAAGAGGACATACGCTAAAAGAACCATAAAATATGGAAGAATAAAATAATTATTACCGAGGCCTCGCTGTTGGCACAATGGGTTAAGCAACACGCTATGAAGCAGACCAGAGCCACTGCAGCATGAATTTGATCCCTGCCGCTTGGCCAGGGAGGGGACCCACATGGTGCAGTAGACCTCTCCCGCCTTGCCTGCTGCTCCCTTCAGCAGTATGTTTCAGTCAATCTGCCTGTTCTATTCCCCGCTCTGTCTCTGGTGACTACTTTCACACCCCCACGCCTCTGGCCTGTACCCAATTCTGTATGCATATGTAAATAAATCTTTAAAAAATATATTTATTACCCCTAAATAAGCTCAGTCTAGTAAAACAGTAATGACCAACATATATATTGTAACTGACCAACATGTGTATTGCACAGTAATTGACCAACCAACATATGTATTGCACAGTAAAAACAACATCTGAAAAAGGTAGGTACTGTTGGAGGTCCAGCAGATGAATCAGAGGAGTATTCAGAGAGGTTTGGAAGATGTAATATGTGAGCTAAGTGTTCAAAAATGAATAAGGGCAAAAGGACTGTCACAGCAGAGAGACACTACAACAAAAGCAGAGGCAGAGACAGGAGGAAAAGAAACATGAAACATTCTAAGAAATGCAAGCAGGTAATTAAGGGCAGAAACAGAATGAGTATAAAGACTGTCAAGATATAAGACCAGACAGGTATGCGAGGGTCACCACCATCTTCCCTGCACAAAAGACATTAATGATCAAATTAAATATTGTCCAGAAGTCCTTCATAAAAGCCTTTATTAGGAAACAAAATGGAGAATTTCCATTTCATCTTATTTCATCTTTTTCCAACCTTTGAAAGAAATGCTAGGGGAAAAATTCAGTAGTCCTTTTATGAAAATTAACCAACTTTCATTGAATCAATTGCTTCTACACTGTATATAAAACTTACGATCATCACCAAAACCTCCAATATCCAAGATTAAAAATCTGCCAAGGAAATATGCGCACTTTTTTTAAACAGATGACTATAGAGAAAGAGAGAATATTGCTTTTCTATTTAAAAGAACAATAGAACAATAGGGCCTGCCTGGTGGTGCAAGGGGTTAAGGTGCAGCACTAAGAAGCTATAGGAAACCACTGCAGCACTATTTCAATCCCTGGCCAGAGACTGAATGGAATGGTAAACCTCTCCTGTCTTGCACACTACTTACCTCAGCAGTTATTTCAATACATCTGCCTGTTTTGCTCCCCACTCTGTCTCTGGTGACTCCTCTCATCTCCTGCACCTCTGGCCTATACCCCAATTCTTATATGCATAAATAAATGAATCTTTTTTTAAAAGAACATAGGGGCTCCCTGGTGGCACAGTAGTTGAGCACCACACTGTGAAGCATCTGCTACACAGCAGCGTGAGTTTGATCCTGGCCAGGGAAGGGACCCACATGGCGCAGCAGACCTCTCCTGCCTCGACCCAATGCTCCCCTCAGAAGTGTATTACAGTCAATCTGCCTGTTCTGCTCCCCACTCTGTCTCTTGTGAGTCCTCTCACCTCCCGTGACTCTGGCCTGTACTTGTATGCATAAATAAATCTTTAAAAAAAAAAAACAACAATATTTTAAATGCGTAGCTAATAACAATACCGGTATAAATACAGCTTTTATAAATGATAAATCTTAGAATTAATCATCATATTGGAAAAGATGTCTTACTAGATAATCATTGTTAGATCTACTGTGTCTCCATGTTTATTTTAGCAATTGTGATTGAATAGAAAGAGCACTATATTTGGAAGCCAAAGTGCCATTCAAGTGTTAGTACTGGCACTTAAAAAAATATTAATCAAGTTACATAATTTCTGTGCCTAAGTTTCTTAATTTACAAAATAGAAATCAAAAATTCACATCTCATGATTTTGTTAAGGTTTTTTGTAAAGTACTGCATTTGAAAGGGCTTCGTGATCCATAATTAGCTATAAAATTGTTTCCTTACAGACATCAAAATACTATTAAAAAGAAAAAGTCTTCAGGCCATCCTTAGTCCCCTCCCCACCAGAGTGAAACACAATTAAAACCTGAGATGATCAATGTGATAGACTTTGATAAGCAAGTATCACCACCTCTCTTCATAACCTTACCTTCGAATGAGCAGGCCCTCTTTCTTTCAGAAGTTTATACTGAGGTTGAACTCTATTGAAACGGGCTAACTCTTTTACCAGACACATTGGAGTTTTCTCTTTAGGGTTTGCCATTTTATCTTGGAGAGAAGCTGTAAATAAAAAGGCTGTAAAATTTTTGTGAAGAATGACTTTACAAAATGGAAGAAAAGCTATTTTTGACTTTTTTAGATAGAGTCAGATTATATATTTGGATTAAATAATTTTCATGAACCTTATTTTAAAAATTCACATCATCTAATGTCTTCTATTACATTTAACATTTTAAACAATTTTAACATTTTAAACAAATTTGTATCACATTTTAAACAATTAAGGTAACTTTTTCCCTAAGTACCTAAGGTATTCTTTTATGCATATATCCTACCAGCATGCTAAAAGATTTTAAAGATAATGATTTTTAGTATCTTATAACTCTCAAAAAACTACAGCACAAACACATAATTCTTCTGATTAAACTAATTTTATCACTTGATCTTTTTTCCTTCTCATTTTGAGGTAGCATATCAATAGAATAAGCTCTATACCTAGGAATCAAGTCCTAAGTGTTAAATACTAGCTCTTCCTTTCCTCTGTTTTTTTAACAAAATTTGAAAGCCAGAAATAGAGTAATTTAACAAATGCCAATTTTTTTAATCTGAAATTAACATTTTCATGTTTGCTTTAAGTTTTATTTTAAGAAAACAGCATTACATTACAATTACGTTTTCTTTATCTTTCCCAAAAACTACTACAACATGAATTTAGAATATATCCCACTGGGATATTTTAAAACACATTTATTTATATACATGCACATACATCTATGAAGAAAAATAATCTTGATATATGTGGTTTTGTATTCACAAAAATAGTAATATAATAAACATTTTCACAATTTACTTTATTCATTCTCCATTATAATTTTTAGACTACCTTTTATATATATATTTATGTATATATCCATTACATTACTTATAACTGTTATAAAATTTCCATCACAATATCATTACCATTTTCAGGTTGCTTTCGACTTCATACTCTTACAAAAAACACTCAGAATGATTGTACCAAATTACCTTCACCTGGCAGCTTGAGAATGACCATTTCTGCCCTCAATCTTGAAAACATACAATAAGGCCAGTTTATTTCAATTTTTGATAATCTTATATTTGATAAAAATGTTAACCCACTATTGTATATTGTTTTCCCTGCTGAATTATTCCAATTCACATTTACAGATTACTAGAGAGGTAACCCATATTCTCATACATTATGGATAATGTGGGTTTCTCTTCTATGAACTACTTCTGTCCTTTTTTTCTATTAAATAATTTATGTATTATATATATTGTCTTTTCTTTTATAGTCTGCACTTCTAAGTCCTTCCCTAACCTGTATAATCTTAATCATTTTTAAGTTTACTAAGCCTCCTATTCTTATGAATTAAGATTTATTAAGGGTAATAAATCTACTTAATTCCCAGGTTATTATGAGGCTGAGATTTTTAAATGAATATTCTAGTTTCCTAAGTTATATCACAAATATTACAGCTTCTGAATACTTCCCCAATAATATATTACTTTAATCTCATCTTTTCCTTTATCTCATTTACAGACACATTTAATTTCCTTTTAGTTTTTCTTCCATTTACCATTAGTCAGTGCAAAAAAAAAAATTTAAAACCTAAGCAGAAAACACGCAAATAGATTATATCCTACTCAGTTAAAGTGTAGCCACAATGTATGGAGAATGCATAAAATTGAGTCTAAGAGCTGATTTCAGAACATCCTCTGCAAACTTTCTCTGGTAGGTTTAAAGTGGAAAATAGTATTCTTTTAACTTTTCATTACCCTTCTCCAGATCAATAATCTGATATAATTTCTTGGTTGTAAGCCATTATGATTAGGAAAATTACATAACTATCTAGCAAGGAATAAGTGGAAGGAAAGAGAATCTAAAAAAAGCAATTGTAGGACCAATACTCCTGACAGTTCTACAATTAAAACATTGAGTGGCTTGAAAACAAAGGAACAAAAACCTAGTAATTATTAATTTTTGAAACAGCATGAAAAGGAAAAGAGCAAGTCAAAAGAAACCTGCATTTTACCAACTCCACTGCACATCATTCCAATAAACATTTATAAATTATAAATCTCACTTTATATTATAAATTGTTTATATAACTTATATATTGTAAATTTCAATCCAGTAATTATTATAAATTATAAATATAATATCACAATTATACTAATTATTATAAAATTAAGGTGATTTGGGCTATAATCAGTTTTGGTTCTCACAATACCTTATCATGAAATACTCAAGTGCAATAGACAGCACAGTTACCTGAATATCAAAGCAAAAGAATGGCAATTTGTCAAAAAAAAAAAACAGAATATTAAAATCTGGTAAAAATTAGTCAATTTTGCATAAAACTGTAACAGTATCTTACAGTATTTTATAATACTACTGTTTAGTATTCATAACTCAGCAATGTTGCCTATTCATCTGTTACAATGGAAAAAATATAGAGCATAGGAAGGATAATGGGACAATTTTATAGTATGAAAATTTTAACAGATTATAAGCATATTAAGTGTGATTAAAATGATAAGTTTATAGCTTTTTAAATTTGATAATAAAATCTGATCTATACCCTTTATAGGAAAAGTGCTAACCAGTAAAATAGTGCTAATCTTATATTCCATTGATTTTGATCTTCTGTTTCACTAAAAACCAACAAATCCAATAAAACATTTTTAACGTGTGACTGAAGTTTTGGTGTGAAAGCTGTTCAAAAATCTCACTTTGATAAAGATTTAGATTTCAAACCCAAATGTTTGAAATTGTAAATTTGAAAATAAGTAGCAAGAGTTATAATTTTTAGGTCACAAAATGATTAAATCTTTATTTAAAATAAGTGTTCCTCTCATCAAAAGTCTTATCAACATACTGACAGAGCAACATAAAATAATTAAACCAAAATATTGACGAAGCTGCTATAAAATTATAAGTTGCTGAATACAACTGATATAAATTTAAATTTATATATAACTTTTTAGAAAAATCAGTGAAAAAATGAGGAAAATATACAATATTGCATATATACACATTTTCAGGAGACCTTAAAATATCCTCCTGAAGACATTTTGGAAAAGGGTAGTTCAAGTCAATTCTGTAGCCAGAATAGAAACCTACTCTGACATAAATAAGGTCAATGATACCGGATTTCACAATCTAAGATTGTCATTTTAAAACACAACTACATATGATAATTAGGAGCACTTTTGGCATCTCTGCCACTTATATACGTGGCCTTGAGAAAAATATATGAAGTTACTTTCCCCCAGTAATAATAGCTGTTCTTATATCACTGGCTGATGGTATGCAATGAATGAGATGAAATGCAAGGCATTTTTTTAAATGATTAAGAATACAGTAATATTTTGATTATAAACAATTTGTTAACAAATGACCATCAAATATGTAAACAGTGGTATTGATTTTATTAAAAATTTTTTCATGGCTTTCTAAGCTAAAATATTCTGAATTTAAATATTCTATATGAATATATACTTTTCCAAAATTCCATAAAAGGAATGCATTTGATTATATTTTTTCCACAGGCTTATTAAATTTCAGAAATTTATTTCCATTAAAAATTACATTTAAGGGCCTCCCTTAAATGGTGGCATAGCAGGTTGAGCACCGTACTGTGGAGCATCTGCTACACAGCAGCACAAATTCGATCCCTGGCTAGGGAGGGACTTACATAGGGAGACCTCTCCTGCCTCGCCCGCTTCTCCCCTCAGCAGTGTATTTCAGTAGATCTGCCTGTTATGCTCCCCACACTATCTCTGGTGAATCCTCTCACCTCCCACAGCTCTGGCCTGTACCCCAGCTCTTGAGTGCATAAATAAATAAATCTTTTTAAAAAAATTACATTTAGGACTTCTCATAGTAGTTAAGAAATATTCTACCTTTGTTGGTATGAAATTTGATTACATGTAACTTTTGAACTTCAATATGTAAAACTGGTAAAATAGGTACTTATAGTAATAACAGTGTCTGCGCACTCAACAAAAAAAATAGTTAATACTTTAATATTTTCATAAAATATCCTAGAGTCTCTGGGACTATAATAAAACAATGTAGTTCATAGTTTTCAATCATCAGGCAAAATTCCTGCCCCAAAAGAGCTCACAGTCTGGTAGAAGAAACAGACATGTAAACAAGCACAATAAACTTATAAATGGTAAGTGCCATAAGGTCATTACAGAGACTCCTTAAGTGAAGGGAGCATTCAAAGGTAGGTTTTAATTAGATTAGTTAAGGAAGGTAATAGTTCACCAAGCCACAAGGGAGGAAGGCAAAACGCTACTCCAGACTTTTCTGGAGCATACATGCAGTGGAAAGCACATAAATATATCAGAATCTGGCAAACACAAGATCAGTAGCAGAAAATAGAATGCAAGGAGGAATATCAGAAAAAATTAATGTGACCAGAATCCACCAAAAAGTCAAGTGTCCTAAGCCAGAATTTTAAGAATAGCAGTATTTTTCAGTGTAGAAAAATTGCAGCTAGAGATATTGCTTGTGAGGTCATAAGCTACTTCATCTACCAAGACAAGTCTCTCCACAGGAGAATCCCTTTCTATGCCAGTATCAGAAATGATTTGGACAGTTTCTATGTCTCTTTGCTGGATCCCGTTTACCTGTTTCCTGCTATTGGAAGGGATTCATCCTAATTGCCAAAAAATGTTTAAAAAAAGGAAAATCAAAAGAGCAAAGGAATTTACCTCTTGGGGGCTCTTGCCTTCCAGGAGAAATGTTCATAGCTATAACTAAAACAAACCCTATAACTTCAAATCAGGTCACAATCTAACGTTGTTCAGGAAAAAACACTATCTAACATGAAATTGCTTTAACTCCCATATCCATTAGGGAACAAATTAAACACCCTCATGTAAACAAACTGATCTCATATAAACACAAATATTAAAATGCAAAGTAGAAAAATACAACAAAAGCTTACTGGCTAAATATTTGTCATGATTCTGTAATAGAGAACTTTTCTAAGTAAGAGCAGAAATCTAACAAGCAAATAATGAGATAAATTACACATTTAACAACACAAAAACAGGAAACTTCTCTAGAGTAAAACACACCATAAATGACATTTAAAAGCAGTCTACAAAGTGGAGGAGAAATACTTGCAATATGTCAAGAAATACTGTTAAGCTACATAAAATACAATGATATAAATCAATTTTTTAAACAAAAGGGCAAATACATGCACAATCAATTCGCATTATACAATATATTGAGCAAATGCATTTGCTCAAAATACTGTTTCAAAAAAAAATTCAAATTCCAGTAAGAAATGGTTTACCCCATCACACTGACAGAGGTAGAAAAAATGATCATATAAATACTGGCAAAGATGTGAGGAAGTGGGTGTTATCTTTGGTGCAAACATTTTTAGTACATATCTCTGATAGGCAACTACTTGGCAGTACTTATTAAAGTTTCAATGGAATCTATCTTTAAAACAGTAATTCTATATTTTGAATTCATACTACAGGAAGATTTGCCTGAAACAAATGTACAATGACAACCTTAATAGTAAGACTATAAAATCAAGAACAATAAGCTAAATATCCATCAAGAGTTAATTGGATAAATAAACAATGGACTCTGCATCTTTGAAAAGAGAATACTGTGCAGTGCTTTCATGTACTAACATGTGAAAACAGTACAAAACATGAAAAGAAAAAGACATATCAGTTTCTTGTATGATCTTATGTTTATTTTCTTTAAATCAAATGGGCTGCAATGGTCCACATATTCTACTTTAAAGTACTGCACTGGTGGCACAAGGAGTAAGATACAGCATTCTGAGGCTAGCAGTCACTGCAGCATGAGAAAAACCCCATTCAGGGAGGTGACCCATATGGCATGGCAGACCTCTCCTGTCTCGCCTACTGCTCCCCTCATCAGTACTTTTAACTGGATCTGCCTATTCTGCTTCCCATTCTGTCTTTGGTGAGTCCTCTCACCCTCCACACCTCTGGCATACACCTCAGCTCTTATATGCATAAATATTTTTTTAAAAACAAAATAAAGTACTGCATTGTTTAAGTTTATTTTACATGAATATGTGTAACCTTTATGTTTAAACAATTATTTATGAAGCAACACCAAAAGTGGGGAAAGGTTTACCATGTGACAGTTTTAGACTATCATTGTTATTGTCCTTTCTAAAATCTTGACATTGTCAGCAAGTTTCTGAGAAACAGAAAAAAGATGCTCAAGGACCTAGTTCAAAGCAGCTCTTAAGTATCTATAATCTCAGAAATCTCCAAATGAAGCCACCTTGGGATTTTAACACTGCTAAAACATACTGTGGTCTTTTTTTTTTTCCCCCCATACTGTGGTCTTACCAACATTTGGATGTCCAGTATTTTTACCTACAGCCAATGTAATAGGTGTGTAACAATACCTTATTATGGTTCTTTTCCCTAATAATTAATAATGCTGAACATATTTTCATTTGTTTATGTTATCTGTACTTATCCTGTATGAACTGTCTACCTGAAATTTTACCCAATTGTTAATTGGGTTATTTTTTCTTATTGCTGAAATTGAAGAGTTCATTATATATTCTAAATACAACTCATCAATTAGATAGATGCTTAACAAAGAAATTTTCCCATAAGCAAAATCTTTTTATTCTATTTTATCCTAATTATTTTATTCTTATTGTTGAAATTAAAGCATTCTTTACATATTCTAAATACAAGTCATGAATCAGATATATGCCTAGCAAAGAATTGTTGGTCTGTATGTCCATCATTATGCCATTGCCACACTTGATTATTGCAGCTTCATGGTATGTTTTGAAATTGGGAAGCTTGAATCCTCCAATCTGTTCTTTTTCAAGATTCTTTTGGCTATTTGAGTATACTGCAATTCCATAGGAATTTCAGGATTGCCTTGTCCAGTTCTGCAAAAA
Organism: Galemys pyrenaicus; assembly: GCA_019455555.1. NCBI lineage: Eukaryota > Metazoa > Chordata > Mammalia > Eulipotyphla > Talpidae > Galemys > Galemys pyrenaicus. The sequence goes on from JAGFMF010011568.1 coordinate 4,237,691, forward strand.
AGACTAATGGAATTTTCAGAGATTAAACTGAATCTGTATGTTGTTTTATAACATTTTTTACAATATAAAGTTTTCAATCCATTAACACAGAATGTCTTTTCATTTATCAGTTCTTTTAACAATGTTTTGTAGTTTTCAGACTTTCAATTTCTTAAACTACTATATAGAACCACTTTTTTAATCTTCTTTTTGGGTTGTTCATTCCTCTTACAGAAAAATACAACTGTATTTTGGATTTTGATCTTCTACCCATAGTTTTCTGACTTTGTTTATTAGCTCTAGTGGGGTTTCTGTAGATTCTTTGGAGCTGACTATATATGAATCATGGTATCAGCAAACAGAAACAGTTTTACTTCTTCCTTTCCAATTCTGATGTCTTCTGTTTCTTTTTCTTACCTAACTGCCCTGGCTATAACTTCCAGTACAATGTTGAACAGCAGTGGTAAAAATAGGCAGTCTTACTTGTTCCTGGATCATAGGGAGAAAGCTGTTAGTCTTTTACTATCAAGTTAAATATCACCCGTGGGTTTCAATCTGTTTACTTATAGTTTACTTATAATCTATTCATGTTTTCCACTTCTTGTTTAATTGGTTTTGGTAATCTGTGTGTTTCTAAGAATTTTTCATTTCACATAGGTTAGCCAATTTGTCATCATACAGTTGTTGATAGCATTCTCTTAAAATATTTATCAGTTAGATAAAAAAGCTTCTGAATTTTGTTGATCTTTTAAAAAAAAACTTTTGGTTTGTTGTCTTTCTATTGTTTCCTAGTCTGTATTTTGTTCATCTCCACTTTAATCTTTCTTCTTTCTTTGGCTAGTTTTCTGTTTGGTTTGTGCCTCTTTTTCTAGTTTCCTTCAGTTGTAAAATTAGGTTGAAAGCATTCTTCTTTTTAAATGTTGGCATTTAGTGTTAAAAATTTCTTTTTCAGCACTGTTTTCACTACATCCCGTAAATTAAAAAATATTCTATTTTCATTTGTGCTACTTTCTAATTTCCCTTGTGATTTCTTTTACCTATTGGTGATTCAAGAGTACGTTTCTTAGCTTGCACACATCTAAGTCCTCCAGTATGCATTCTAAGTTCTACCTTCATTCCATTGTGGTCGGAAGAGAGACTATATGAGATCAGTCTTTTAAAATGTGTTGTGGGGCCTCCTTCATGGAGCAAAGGGTTAAGCACCACACTAGGAAGCATCTGCAGCCACTACAGCACAAGTTTGATCCCTGGCCAGGGAGGTGTCCCACATGGCACAGCAGACCTCTCCTGCCTTGCCCGCTGCTCCCCTCAGCAGTGTATTTCATTAGATCTGCCTGTTCTGCTCCCCCACTCTTGCCTCTGGTGAATCCTCACCCCCCACACCTCTGGCCTGTACCCCAGTTCTTGTAGCACAGACCTTTGAAAAATAAGTCTTAAAAAAAATAAATAAAAATAAAATGTATTGAGACTTGTTTTGTGGCCTAACCTATCCTGGAGAATGTTTCATGTGCATTTAAGAATGCATATTCCTTTGTTGCTGGGTATTTTATACATTACTGTTAGGTCTAGTTGGTTTGTAGTCCTCTGTATTCTTACTGATCTTCTGTGTGGTCTAGCCCTCATTCAATGAGTCAAACATTTTAATTTTTTACTTAATGACAAAAACTGCAAATTCTATATTGTTGTGGCCTGAGTTGCTTTGTATTCCTCTAAGCAGTGTTGTATTTTGTTGTAATCCACAGGTAAGCCACTGGGTTTTACTTAGAGCCTTCTGAGAACTTTTCCCATGTATTACAAAGTCTTTATCCTCTGGATGGTGAATACATAAATGATTACCAGCCTTGTGTGAGCTCTGGAAATTTTCTTACTGCTTTCCAGTAGTTCCTTCCCTGATTTTGAATAGGTGTCCCCATCTACCCATAGAACTAAGCCAAAGACTCTAGAACCCTCTGCAGTCTACAGAATGTATACTCACATGAGTATGTTCCTACACTTCAACATATCTTCACCATTAACCTCCACGGGTCCCTTCTCTCTAGTAATCTGCCCTGCAAGTTTAACCATCTTGCCTTCCCAAACTCTTATCTTTGTCTCCTTATCACAACAAGATTGTGCTCTGTTTTGGTGTCTCCTTTTTGCATTTTAGCCTATAAAAATCTCTAGGCTTTACTGCAAACAGATGCAATAGAAGGGTTTACCCAATTATTTTCCTTTCTCATGGTCTGTCATCCAGTGTCCAAAAATCATTGTTTAAAACAAAGGAATAACAAAACTAAACCAAAACAAAGTCTAGAAATATGACTACAGAACTGAGGCTACTAAAGAGGAAGTATAAGGATCAGGACAAAGGGGGAGGATCCCAACATACAGCAAAGGGATATGGGTATTCTGGTAGGGTGTATTATGGTGATGTGTATCTGAGAAAGTATGAACCTATTCTCTCTGACTCAATGCAGGCACTACAAAACCAGTGTTATCACAATAATAATTTTTTTAATCTATGAAAATCAGTGTTTAAATGGTCTCAAGTTGGAGCCTCCCTGATTGCGCAGCAGGTTAAGCGCAGCACTGTGAAGCATCCATGGCACAGCAGCACGAGATCCATCCCCAGCCAGGGAGGAGACCCACATGGCACAGCAGACCTCTCCTACCTCACCCACTGCTCCCCTCAGCAGTGTATTTCAGCCGATCTGCCTGTTCTGCTCCCCACTCAGTCTCTAGTGAATCCTCTCACCACCCACACCTCTGTCCTACACCCCAGTTCTTGTATGCATAAATAAATCTTAAAAAAATAAAAAATAAATGGTCTCAAGTTGTTTAAGGGTAGAAAAGTATCCTATTGCTGTGTAACAAGCTATACCTAACATAAGGGCTTAAAAACAAGCATTTTTTTCCCCACCATTTCTAAAATCAGCAATCAAGGAGCAGCTTAAGTGAGTAGTTCTGGCTCAGGAGCTTACAGGAGGTTGCAGTCAAGATGTCAGCGGACCAGTAGTGTAGGGCTGGAAACTTGACAACAGTTGGAAGAGCTACTTCCAAGAAGGCTCAGTCAAACACTGTTGGCTGATGGCTTTGATAGCTGTTGGCAAGAGGCCTCAATTTCCTATCACCTGGGCCTCTTCATAGGGCTATTCAAAACATGGCAGCCAACTACTCTCAGTGTGACTAATGGGAAAGGGGAGAGTGGGAACAAGCACAGCAGTATCACAGAGCTGCTGATATTTACTGTTAGCCATATTTTCTTGAACTATAACTGTGGAGTAGGATCTATTGCTGACCATCTCTCTTCAAGCCATAGAATGCAGATTACAGTTAGAGGATTAAAAAAAAATTAATAAGGCCCTCCCTGGTAGTACAAGCCACTGTAGCACCAGTTTGATCCCTGGCCAGGAAGTTGACCCACATATCGCAGTAGATCACGTCTTGCCTGCTGCTTCCATCAGCAGTTTATTTCAGTAGATCTGACTGCTCTGCACCCCACTCTGTCTGTCTCTGGTGACTTCTCTCACCCCTCCCACCTGTGCCCTGTATCCCAGTTCTTGTATGCATAAATAAACAAATCTTTTAAAAAATAATATATTGAAAAAGTAACTTAGTAAACATAAGGATGTTAAAATGCACAGGAGGACTTTTGACTTTTTGCCATACTGGCATAAGCGGATTTATCCTCTTTGTAACCTGTTTCCAAGATGTCCCTCATGATCCCTGCCTCCTGGTATTTACGCCATTGCGTAATCCTTTCACACATCATGTAGTCAGTAGAATATGGTAGAAATGATGGATTATTTCTCAGGATGGGTTGTAACAGAAAGACACAGCAGACCTGCCGCTCCCCTCAGCAGTGTATCTCAGTCAGTCTGCCTGTTCTGCTCCCCACGCTGTCCCTGGTGAATCTTCTCACCACCCCCACACCTTTGACCTGTACCTCCATTCTAGTATGCATAAATAAATGAATGTTTTTTAAAAAATTTTCAAGGAACTAAGAAACAGGTAATTCATATACTTTTAAATAGCTCTAATTCTGTACTTTTCTATTGAGGCATCAAATATCTTTAAAATCCAGTGACCATTCCTAATATTTAATTTCATTCCTAATACTTAATTACATGAAAGTAATGGACAATGGAGCACAGCTGTATGTCAAAACATAAATATCGTGGTACTACTTACAACATAAAGTATGTCGAACAATAAGGGTTTGAGTAAAAACTTTAAGCATCTCCAAATTGTGGATAGATTATATACTGAATTATCCCAATTTTTAAAATATACATAGAAAAACAGAGATACATGCATAGAAAAAAAATCTGTAAGTATATACTCCAAAACACTAGCAGTGATTATCTCTGTAAGAGAATAGTGGAATTATTTGCAGATTTTCTTTCTTGTTTACCAATATCACTTCACTTTTCTAAAATAAGCACGAGTGCATATAGTTAAGAACACATGTTTTTAAAGGCAAACATAAACATAAGAAGCACAACTGCAATACAGAAGTGTCATTATCATAACAGAACATGAAACACTACCAGGTTCCATAATAAAGTCAGCAGGAATTAATATCACAGCCTAGATTTTAATTAGTTATAGGAATACACATACAAAAATTCATTAGTGCTTTCAGGTATTTTAAGAAAACAAAAGATCTCCAAAGTAAAAACTTAGTACTAATCTTAAAGACAGTGTTGAATATCACATAGTAAAAATCTAAACTGCTTAAAGTTGAATATCAGCTTAAACTGCTTTTTTGTGCCTTTTCACATTTATCTCAAGACCCCCCTCACCCAAGAAAAATTTTGTAAAAATACAAAATTATTCATAAAAATTGGATTTAACTTTAGGTTTACCTAAAGTATTTCCTGTAACTTCTACTATTACAACTATAAGCAAATGATAGTAACTTTGCCTCTCAGACTTAAGCATTTTGGAGGATAAAACTTAATCAGTAACATGAGGGGGCCCTTAAGTAGATTAGGAATACATATCCCTTACAAGCAAAGCATGTTTAACCCCAGGTATTGTGTAAAATTTCTAGCCAAAGCCCATGAAACTTCTTGTGGCCATGCAGAACACTGCCTAGGAATTGTCTACTAAGCCTGACTCAAGAAGATCAGTAACACAGACAGTCAGTAAATCCTTATTACTATTAATTCATGAGCTATAAATTTAAAAGATGTTGACTGGCATAAAATAAATGATCATTTCCATCCATCTACGGCATAATATTTAAATTTCTAACTGAACACCTACAATTAATGGCAGGCACCCATGCAGTCATCTAGTGACAACTTCACACCTAAAAATCTGCAAGTCATATCTTGGAAAGCTTCATCAAAGCATCCAGTCGGATTTGACATCTCTGAAAGTACAGGAAACATTAAGCACAGTAGAGCTTTAAGATTCCTTTAACTCTATAAGAGTGGCATTTCTAAAGAGAATAATATTTGTTGCACAAAAAGAAATTCTAGCACAGGGAGAAAAATCAAAGAACAATTGTGCAAAAGGGAAAAGGCTTATGTTAATAGCATTGTGCAAAGCAAGCATCCCATAATACCAAGCTAATAATTAATTGGTTATTGATGAAAAAAAAAAAGAGATCTCATCAGTTTAATAACAAGATTCATTCACTCACTTAGCAAATACATGAAAACCATGTACAACAAAAACCATTCCAGGACCTAGTAGTGTAAGAATAAACAAGTAAAAGCGCTTTCCATGTGGAGCCTATGTCTAACACAAGTCTTCATGGAGCATACCATCTAACAAGGGAGACACATTCGAACTGCACTCTTGAACGTAACTGAAAACATTAAGATGTTAAGTAAAAGGGCAGGGCGTTACAAGAGCAAATAGTAGGCCTGGGAGTCAAGTGAGTAAAGCACAGATGTTTGCCCTGGACACACAGTAAAGCACAGATGAGGGGAAGAGAAGTACAGGCAGTCTGTGCAAAGTCCCTGTAGCTAGAACACCTTACCTGATGCAGGAACTGAAACATCCATTTTAACTGAAACGCTCAGAAATTGTGCATGGGCACACAGTTAAGTCTGAGATGTATGAAGACATACAAGTGAGGAGATCGAGTTGGTAGCTGTTACAGGAGACTGGAGCTCACAAAATAGGTACAGACCTAGTATAACATAGAAGTCACTGGCTTAGAAATGATACATGATACAAAGGAAACAGATTTCTTAGGCAAAGTGACCAGGGTGAGCAGTGAGCAGTGCGGGAAGGTATTACTTCCTCAAATCACACATAAATTTAATTATATCTCCTTTGGTTTGCAAGCAAAAGAAATAAAACAATATTTTCTAATATTTATGACGCAATGCCAGATTTGTTGAGAATAGGTAAGATTAAATGTATAAAGTTCTTGGAAAAATGCCAAGGCATCTTTCAGCAAATCTAAGATAGTGTATGTTGCAGTTTATTTAACAGAGTACTACCTTTTAGCCTTTTTCCTCTGCCCTAGACAAGGAACCCTTTTTTAACACACTGATACAACCACTTCACAAAATTTGTCACTAGGAATGCTTTCAGTCTGCAGAATTGCAGTAAGCATTCTGAACACACCAAATCCTGAAGAAATATGACATCAAAAAAAAAAAAAAAACCTTCCGGTACTGATGCCAGAGGTTATCAACTTTCAGGACTATGACTATAATCGTAAAACAACCTGTCCTACATAATCTCTGCTATGAAGAATATATGGTATTTAATTGCTCTGTAAAGCAGTGGTCAGGTTATATTACAGAACACTGAGTTAACATGTTCCACATTCTATGGCTCAAGCACCACACAGTTTGACATGGTTTAACAGAAACTCACCTGATTTATTTGAAGCATGTTAAGACAATATTGACCAAACAGCTGTATTCCTCAAGGCTCCAAAAACTAGAAAATGAAAATGAAGAAACAAAGTTCAACTTAGTTAGTGATCTCACTGATTAACACTTCAGACACATGCCTTTGATCAAAAGCAAATATAAAATGGAGTTACTCTACATCAACAGAGAACATTCTTTAACAGTAAACCTGTTGTAAACATGTGTTGTCTGTCTCATCAAGTAGCCACTAGCCACAGGTAGCTACAGAGCACTTCAAGGTGGCTAATGCAACCAAAAAACCAAAATGTTAAATTAAATTATTTAATGTAACTGAAATTTTAAAAAAATGTATGTGATGAGTGGACAGTGTACCATACTGGACAATGCAGATCTAGACTAAACAACTTCATCCCTTTTAGTTCTAGTGCTCTAAGACAATTCAGCAAAAGCAGAGCTGTTAAAAAAAAAACAGATTTTAAAGTTTCAGATTAGCATTTTGTTTTTTAAAGGGTTTATTTTTTATTTATTTTTGCATAGAAGGACTGGGTATAGTATAGGCCAGCAGTTTAGAGGGTGAGAAGATTCATCATAGATTGGGGAGCAGAGCAAGTGGATCTACTGAAATTCACTGCTGAGGGGAGCAGCGGGTAAAACAGGAGAAATATGCTGCATCATGTGGGTTAGACAGAATACAGGCCATTGTGGTGGGCCTTCATGGTGTAACACTTAAACTTAACACCCAGGCCACCTGGGAGGCCCAGATTAACATTTCATGTATACCCCCCTTACTCCCGTAAGGCTGGAAACCAGATGGTTTTAAGCAGCTCTGTTCTTAGCCTCCATAAGATAAATTAAGCCTAAAGGATATAATCACATGCAGGTATTCTCTTAGGTGATATGGAGAAGAGTAGATAGTAAGATGACCTAACTGGGGTCTTTTTCCTGTTTGTGGTTTTATTATCACTACCAAAATAACATACCCACTAAAATAAAAACTTTTCCCAAAAAATAATTATCCTTCATACTGTTCCATTTGGGTTTGCCCCCTCTGGGCCTGACCTCTTCCCCTTGGTTGTATTTCCTTTCGTATGGTAAATCTCTTCAACACTACACTTACATATAGGTATAATTAAATGTATGTGTATTTGGCTATCTTTTTCAAAGGTGACAAATTGAAGGCAAATCCTAAATGACTGAAACTTTTTAATATATTTCTTACAACAGTGACTTCAGCACCTATATTACTTTTTGCACTTTCCAAAAGAATCATGTTACAGAAATAGGACAAGGCCTGAGTACCAGTGAATCTTAGTCCAAGCTCTTCAAATTACTTTTTGATAAATTAGTCTGTATACTTAGGAGTTCTTATTTCTCTTTTTTACCCTTTTTTTCTATCTTTAAGAGATAAACAGGGCCTCCCTGGTGGCACAGTGAGTTAAGCAACGCACTATGAAGCAAACCGCAGCCACTGCAGCATGAGTTCGATCCCTTCTGCCAGCCAGGCAGGGAACCCACATGGTGCAGCAGACCTCTCCTGCTGTGCCCGCTGCTCTGCTCAGCAGTGTACTTCCATTGATCTGCCTGTTCTGCTCCCCGCTCTCTGTGGTGAATCCTCTCACCCCCCAAACCTCTGGCCTGTACCCCAGTGCTTGTATGCATAAATAATAAATCTTTAAAAAAAAAAAAAAACAATGATCCATACATAAATGTAAATTGAAACTATTATGGATTCCTAACACTCATCTGTTTTCTTGAGTAACTACAAGAGGTACAAATAAATTTATATGTGATTTGTCTGTGTATATCTCAAACTATTTTGTCTAATATTAACACAATTCTATTTTTGCAATAGCTAGATTTCTCCCTTTCTGATCTATACACAAAAATGATCAAATACCCAGCGCTCCAAATGTCCAAAAGAAGAGGACACAGTGTAATAGTAAAGAAAAAGTTAGCGACAGAGGAAAAAAAAAAGTATTTTGGCCAATTACATCTTCCAGAACCTGTTCCTAAAACAGGGAAACCAACCAGCCTAACTTTCTGTATTTACATACTAAGAGGTCTGATGACCATCTTAAATATTTTTGACATTCTGATTATTGAAAAGCAGACCATTCTTTTCCAGAACTTCATTCCATGCAAGCCAAATAAGCTCAAATATAAAATTTTTCCATAAAAGTTTTCCATGCTGAACTATTTAGGGATAAAGAGCCATGATGTACACAACTTACCCTCAAAGAGCCCCCCCCCAAAAAAGTATGCTGAGAAATCAAATGATAATGGGTAAAATGGTAACAGGTGAATATGACTAAAAGTTACATGTGTGTTCTTTGCATTATTGTTATTCTTGCCACTTTTCTGTTAAATTTGCAATTACTTTCAAGTAAAAAGTTAAAAATTTTAAGTTACATGGCATTCTGTGTTCAACAAAACATTCTTGAGTTATACAGCAACATTTTTACAAATAGCAAACAAGGATTGTTAAGAAATACACACTCTATCTTACCAACTATAAGAATAAATTTTAAACTACACTGCCATGTAGTGAAATGTAGTAGTTAGTGACTTGAGTTGAAACCATAGCAGGGAGGGGGGGGGGGGGCAAAGCATACACACCACACAATCTGGCACAAGTGCTTCACAAATTTAATACAGNGGGGGGGGGGGGGGGGGGGGGGGGCAAAGCATACACACCACACAATCTGGCACAAGTGCTTCACAAATTTAATACAGGCCTGCTGCAAAATGCAGCAAATCTACAATTCAAGTGATATGTGATCTCTCTGGTGTGCAGTAAAATACACACAAACTGAACAATGAAAAACGTGCCATATTACAAAACAATCAAAATGCAGAATGACTTGGTTTTGACGGTTTTATTAAATAAGACTTTTTTTTCCCACTGCTGCTCAATTCACAACCATATATTTGAATCATGTTCAGAAAGCAGAGAACGGAAAGAAATATCCAGGAGAAATGTTGCAATCTTTCCTCCTACAAGGTTACAAGTACCCTGCCAGCCCATCACAATTTTGATTTAAAGTGTTCACCATGCTTTCTTAAAACATAGGGCTGCATCAGAAGTGATGCTCACCACAAGTTCACCAAAATTGTGAAATCAAACCCTAAAAATAAAGGTTTATAATAACAAACAGTGAAATACCTTTCAAGGATTATTTCAATCCTTCCTGCAGGAACCACCACCCACTTTTAAACCTTTAGAATATTCCACCAATTGGTCCTTCTCTACTCTAGTGTCTCTTTACCTTGGTGGAGGCGGGGGTCAATGGACAGTAAGGCCAAGTGTAGACCCTTTGCAAAAGAAAACATTATTCACAAATGCAAAATTCTGCACGTATTTCCAGGGTCTTCCAAGAACCCCGAGTCCATTATCCCCCGACCCCCTACCGTAAGAATCCCGTTTAGCGTTTTCTCAATCGTTTAGCGTTTTCTCAATCGCCTCTGCAGAACACCCCCTTCACCACAATCCCAGGTTCTCCCGGGAGGTAGTGGAGACTGTCCTAATACAGTGGATTCTGTAACTGATCTTTGTCTCTTCGCCCAACTCCTTTCACCTCCGCAAGGTCACAAACTGCCAACTACCCCTTTAAGCAGAGCCATCACGGTAGTAGTTCGTAAGAGCCACAGCAGAACTTGCCAGTCATAGGATAAATGTTGTCCCCTCTGCCCCACCTACCTTCCCCAATTCGACGAGTTACGTCTTTACCACTTGCCCATTATACAGAAATAGCCACCGCCGCCACCTCAGGCGGGCCTCGGCCCCGCCAGCCCTCCTCCTCCTCCCACTGCGCCCCCAGGCCCATTACCCGCCGACTCCCCCCAGGCCTTCCTCCTTCTCCCCTCCTCGCCCTCCCCCTCCCGTCTGCAGGGACCCTCGGGTCCCCTTCTCCCAAGCAGCCCCTAACCCGGCCGTCCCCGCTTCCCGCCGCGCAGACCCCGGCCCGCACGACCCCGCCTTCCAGAGCCCTCGGCCGGGCTCCCGCCTCCCCCAGGCCCCCGCACTCCATTTGAGCCGGCCTCCGCGCCTCCCTCCCGGCTCCTCCCCTCAGGACACCTGTATCGTCCCACCCCCTCCACACACGCCCCCCCCCATCCCTGCGCCTCTTCCCCTGCAGCCCCACAATCCCCCCCTTCTCCCTTCCCCCCTCCCGCCAGGAGGGAGCCCGATGAGGGAGGGAAGGCGCGGGGGAGGGGAGGCCGCGAAGGAGCCGCACTTCTCGGGGTTCGCCGCGCACCGAGGACCTGCAGGGCTCCCCAGCGCCCTCTGCCTCCCCCGCCAGCGGGGCGGAAGTCGGAGCCTCCCGGACGCCCCCAACGAAGGTATTTACCTTCTGGCCAGGGACACTTTGCAGACGGATCCAACATTGGCAAACACTACAGCGAACTGACCCCGCTCGGCCGCCGCCGCCGCCGCCGCGCCGGCTTCCACCCCTCCGGCTCCCCGCCCCCCGCCTCCGCCCGCCTCCCCGGCGCTCCCGCCGCGCCCTCCCGGGCCCGCGCCGCGCGCCCCCGCCTGCGCCGCCGTTCCCACGCCCCAGCCCGCCGCCCGGCGCGCGCACGCGCTCCCGGCCCTCTGCCGACCCGCACCGCGCACCCGGCACCAGCCCTACCTCCATTCCTACGCCAGCCGGCCGGCGGCCGAGCGCGGCCATTGTTTCTGGCGCCGCTCCCGCCCCCTAGCGGCCATCCGAGCCCCCGCAGCTGCGGCCGGCGCGGGCGCTGCGGTACTAGCGCCGGCAGGCTGGGCCCTGGGGCGAGGGCCCTTCTCAGGGGCCTGCGGATCGCCGGCAGGCAAGGGCGAAGGGAGCGCGCCGCCCCTTCCTCATTATCCTGTTTCCAGCCTGGCTGCCTCCTACCTCGGCTGCAAAGGATGGGCAGGAGCAACCCTGTCCACACCTGCTTTCGACAACTGCCTCCCCCGCCCATTTGACCCTCCGTTCGTTCTAGACTGCAGTCCGTGGCCGGATACCCTGACCGTACCTTGTCCAGGCCCCACTCTGGCTGACCCCCTCTGCTCTGCTGGGGACAAGCGACCATTCCGCGTCTGTCTGGCCGCCGCTGTGCGCTGCACGGTGTAGCGGATCCTGCACCTTTCCAGAGTGGGGGGAGGGAGGGGGCGGGGAAGAGAGGAGGGGGTAGTGCTGTCTCGCCCAGAAAACACTAGTGATCAGTAATCACCTGCTCTCCAAGATTGGCGTAGCCAAACGTTCTCCTCAACAACAACAAAACCCTACTTGGTCACATGGTAAAGAAATCCTTGGAACCAAAAATGAGGACCATCTTAGAACAGTGCCCTAGATCCTAGATTGTTGAGCAAGAATGCCAGAAAATTCGAATTACTTCTTGATGGCGTCCTGATTTTGATGTGGGTTACTTATGTCCAGATGACTTCAACCCAGTTAAACACAATGAAATTCAACACTTTATTTAGCAATGGCACCAAAAATAACCTGACAATAAAAGTAACTCTAAAAATAGAATTATTACTGTGTTTTCACAAACTTATCCATTTGCATTATTATTCCCAGGGTTCTTTTTCGGTATCAATTCTCTGCCTGGGAAATATCTACCAGTTTCTTAACAGGGCCTGGCATGTGGTAGGTCTCTTAGGATAAGATGTTAATTATTGTTATATTTTCCTTCTAGAGTGTATCCTATGCTGCTTCCCCCTCCTTTCACCTCTGCCAACTCCCTCAAACTTAAAAAGTTCCTTCTTCCTTAAATCTACACTGTCCTGGTTCCCTACTACTTCCTTCCCTAGGCTTTCAGCCAAGCACCCAGTCAGAGTTGGATACTTGTTGAATATTTTGAATGAATACTCCTCTCTCACCTTAGCAATACAGAGGAATAACCCTCTCACCTCTCTGCCTTTCCCTAAACTATTTGCTCTCCCAGCAGTCAATCCTCCCTTCCTGGGGAGCAAATCACCACACCCATCATTCTAAAAAGCTCCTCCTAGAAAGGCATTCTCTAGCTCCTCCCTGCAGGCCAGCACTCTTCTGACATATCTGCCACTGTAGGTTTATTAAACTGTTCGGAACCTGTTTCCACCTGCCCGACAGTGCATTGTTTAAGGACAGGCTCTGTCTCATTTATTGTAGTAGTCCCGGCATCTAACAGCATATGGGCGGGGGAGATAAATCCTTTTGGAATAAATAAATGAGTTTATGTTTTTGGAAATGACTCTGAAGTGGTCAGAAGTTTCATTCCCGTGGCACAGATCATTCAAGTTAATTGAAAACTTTACATCCATTGTAACCTTTTTTAAAACTGATTTTAAGTTTTAAAACCGCCTGACAGCGCAGGGGGTTAAGCACCACACTATGAAGCATCCCAAGTCGGGAAGCTACCCATATGGCGCAGTGTATTTCAGTTACTCTGCCTATTCTGCTCCCCATTGTGCTTCTGGCGAATCCTGTCACACCCGCACCTCTAGCTTGTTCACCAATTCTTGTATGCATACAGAAGTAAATCTTTTTTAAAAAACTGATTTTAAGTTTGGTAAACCCCATACGATGAATGGGTACACCACCTGTGCTCCCAGCTACCCACTTGGAGTATCTGTGCTTTGTGTCCCCACAACACTAGACTCTGCTTTCCTAGATGTCTTTGACCTCAGAAGGGAAACACTTTCACCAGAGAACTCAGTACGTATGAGTCCCATTAATTTCTTTTGTTAGAGTAAAATATACAAAACATAAAATTTACCATGTTAGCCATATAATTCAGTGGTATTATGAACATTTACATTGCTGCAAAAACATCACCAACATCTATCACCAAAACTTTTTGATCTTCCCAAACTGAAATTCTACCTAATAAACAATAATTTCCTATTCCTGCTCCCTCCAGATCTTAGAAACCATTCTTTCTGTCTGTATGAATTTAATTGCTCTAGATGTAGCATACAAATTGAATCATGCAATACTTGTTCTTTTTTGTCTGGTTTACTCACTTAGCATAAAGTCTTCAGAGTTGTCTGTGTTGAGGCATGTGTCAGAGTTTATTCCTCCAAAAAGACTAATATTCTAGTGTATGCATTTATCATATTTTGTCCATTCATTTATCAGTGGAGATTTGTATTGTTTCCACCTATTGTGACTATTATTAAATACTATTCCAAACACGGGTGTACAGATATTTTTAAAAAAAGAATTAAATTTAAAAAGACATAATAAAGAGAAAATTGTCTTCTAAGCTTGAATCAGCACTTCCATGGTCCAAGGTTTATAGTATCAATTCATGAAATCATCTGAACGACATGGATTTGACTTAAAATATTTGTATAGGATTTGAAAAATAATGGATATTTTTAAGAAAAGTGAGCCTATTAAGATCTCATTAAAGCAATTGACTTACCAATGTATCTTTACCAGTAAAATATTTAATGTTCAGGAAAAGATAATGCTTTCAAATTAATGATGGTCAAGTTTGAGTAGAACCTTCAATCACAAAGCACAATTTCTCTTCCAGCTATGACTGCTCCTTTCTTATGGTATCTTTTTCCTGACATTTAAGATACTGTAAAACTCATCTAACCACCTGCACCCACCACATAAGTTACTCTTCTTTATATATTGATATCTGAACATATTTCTATAACCATGAAGTATTTACATGTTTCTTCCAGTATACCTTCAGCTCCTTGAAGACAAGAACAGTAATATCAACTTTGTTTATCGACCATACTTCCTGTAGTGATCAATAAATGCTACTTGAGGATCTCCCTGATGGCAGACCATTATCAGCACTATCAAGCTATAGCCAGTCACTGCAACGTGAATTTGATTCCCCAGCCAGGGAACTGGCCCACATGGCACAGCAGACCTCCCTGTCTCACCTGCTGCTCCCCCCTGCAGTGTATTTCAGTAGATCCACCTGTTCTGCTTCCCACTCTGTCTCTGGTGAATCCCCTCACCGCCTACACCTCTGCCATACACCACAGTTTTTCTTTTTTTTTTGGATTTATTTAGTTATACATACAAGAACTGGGGTACAGGCCAGATGGGAGGAGGGGGATGAGCAGATTCACCAGAGACAGACTGGGGAGCAAAACAGGCAGATCTACTGAAATACAATACTGAGGGGAACAGTGAGAGGTCTGCTGCACCATGTGGGTCACCTCTCTGGCCCAGGATTGCTTCAGATAGCTTCACAGTGCTGCAACTTAACCTCTTGTGCCACCAGGGAGGTCCCTACACCCCAGCTCTTGTATGCATAAAGTAAATATTTTAAAAATAAAAATGCAGTTTGAATTAATGGATTAGTGAATTTGACATTTACTGAGTACCTATAATATTCCAAGTACATTTGTGGCCCAGGGATATAGCGTGATGAAGAAAATCTGCAAAGACCTTGTGCTCTTGGAATTACAGAGAAATGAATAAATAGATAAGTGCATGAAATAAATACTTCCAAATCTTTTACCTCTGTTAAAGTAACATTATGGAAATCCTCAACATATTTGTGTCCTCACTAATAAATTGATTACTTGTTACACAATATTTTTCTGTAATATAGTTGAAATAAATTTCTGGGCTTAAGATGGAGTCACTCCTGCCCTGGGTACCACATCAGCAAACTGAAACTTAGGTAATTTTCCTGTTCCTGTAACTGTTGCACTTAAGCAAAAATGCAATATATCAATCCCCAAACACCAAACCAATGCTGGGATCTCTATTTTTTTTTCACGTGACCCCAGTTAATCATATATTTTCTATTTTTCTTTCCTTCATTCCTTAAATTTATTCTATAAAAGTTTCTTGCCCTCCATCACATTGTGCACTTCTCCAGAGTACTTCATAAAGTGCTAAGTTTGTTTATATCACTTAAATTGTCTTATTTAATCATATTGTAACAGGGTGGTCCCCAAGAAAAGGGGAAGTTTCAGAATCCCAGTCCCACCCTAAGTAGGGTGGAGCTGAGCAGGGATAAGAAAATGCTGGAGAGGAGATTGGGGACAAAAGACAGGAAAGGACAGAAGGAAGAAGGAAGCAGAATGGAGAGCAGCAAGGAGGCTTGCAGGAGGCACATGGAGCAGAGGGACATGTGAAGAAACTGCGCTTGATTCTTAGTCTTGGACTGGTTGGAACAGATGTGGGGGAGAGGCCCGTGGGGAGCTTAACAATGGCAGCTTTCATCTTGATTTTGATTTTGGTCTTTTCCTCCTAGATTTACCTGACCTTTCCTCATGCTTTTCTATGGGTCTCCCCTGAAATGTCCCTTAGACTTGTGGCAGGTTTTTGGGCCTTGCTTTGGGCCAATCCTATTTGCCTGGACTTTTACCCTCAAGGAGATGGGTAATTTTGGATGCTTAACTTAGTAACTATGTTCTTTGTCCTTTCTGTATTGTTCCCTAATTGCATTAAAGTTCCTTTCCATTAAAAGCCTTAAATATTTGTCTTAATGAGGCAGATGGCAGAACCCATTTAGAGAAAGCAGGTTTGGGGGTTCTGGGGTGCCCCTTTCCCTGCCCTGTAACATTTTGAGGACTTGCTGCAGTTGAAAGTGGGCCATGATACTAGTAAGCACGTGAGAAATGACCTAGGGAGAATCAGCCAATGGCAAACAGATAAGGTCAGGCCAGCAGCCAGTGCCAAGAGTGTTTATACCCCAAAGCAGAGGCTTCTCCTTCTGAGACCTAGGTCAAGTAGGGTAAGTTAGGAGTGATTAGGCATTCAGAGAGGGCAGGCTTGGGGGTTCTGGGTGCTCCTCTCCCTGCTCTGTAACAATAAGGGATATAATGTAGTAAAGTGAGACCACCAAGAAATAACCAATCACAAAGAAACTAGTGGAGCCTGGGTAATTAGGGAAAGAAGGTATATATTCCCTCAGGCACAACTCCACTTCTGCTCCCTTGCCCCTCCCTGGCCTGGTTCCACTGGCTTGGGAGTCCCAGATTACTGTTCCTTTTCTCCTCTATAAACTTTTTCTTTCTCTAAACAAATCTGCCTCTTCTTGCCTGCTTGCTTGAGATCTGCAGCGTTCCTTCTGCTACTTGGTGAGACACCAACCCATGGTGGTCTAGTGGCTGGAACCCAGCGCTGCCACTGCAGCAAGGGGTCCATTCCTGGCTGGAAGACTAGGCCTGAAAATCTAAAATTAAGGTATTGTTACAGGGCAACCCTAATATAAAATGGGTTCCCCTCACTGGGTCCTCCACCCGCGCTCTCAGAAGACTTTTAAAAAGCCCCAACTCCAGGTACACGTGGCAAAAGTTATTAACAGGTTTTTATTTTATGAAAGAAGGGGAATAAAATAGTAATAATACCAAGGGAAAAAGAGAGGGATACAAATCCACAAATACCCTACCAGATCTAAGCAATGGCGTGTTGAGAGCTGGCTCCAAGTCAAATCAGATGACTCCAAAGGAAGAGAGATGTCTCCCAAAGGAAGGGGTCTGGCTCCTCAGTAAGAGAGCGAGCCCCAGGTTCACCTCTGATTTTATAGCCAGCCTGGCTGCTTAACTCCACCCTCAGGTCCCAGTGATCCACTCTTCGATAATCATCTTATCGGATTTGTGGTTCTGGAACACTGATGGTCTGGAGTGGGGGTTGGAGTCCACACACCCATAATCCATTCAGGACCACCTTTTCCCCTAACAGTATTACTTCCTCAGTCCCACCCAGCATCTGTAGGCTCAAAAAACTCATTTATTCATTCATTCAACAGATAACTGTAACAGGTCTAGGACACGGTCCCAAAACATGGTGCCTTAACATATTGATTATTTTAAGCTGAAGGAATTGGAGAAACAGTATGTCCGTAAAGAACTTTCAAAAAAAAAAAAATTAAGGTAACATTGGAGAATTTGGGACTTTGGGGGACTAGGGGAAGATGGAGCCAGAGGAAGTTCCCCACTTAATTCCCCAGATGGATAATCTAAAATAGCCCAGAGGGGCACTGATCTCAGAGGATCCTGTGATCTGGGACAAAACTGGAGCCCCTCCTGTCCATGACAAAAGGGACACTGAGAAAATTCAACTCTAATACTGTCACAGGGCAACCCTAATATAAAACGGGTTTCCCTGACTGGGTCCTCACCTGTGGCCTCGAAAGACTTTTACAATAAGCCCCAACTGCAGGCACACACAACAAAAATTATTAAAGGGTTTTATTTTACAAAACAAGGGGAGAGGCCTCCCTGGTAGTGCAGTGGGTTAAGCAAAGCACTATAAAGCAAACCACACCCCTGAGTTCAATCCCTGCCTCCAGCCGGGAAGGGGACCCACATGGCGCAGCAGACCTCTCCTGCCTCATCTGCTGCTGTCCTCGGCAGTGTGTTTCAATCAGTCTGCCTGTTCTGCTCCGGCCTCCCTCTGGTGAATCCTCTCACTTCCCAGACTCAGGCTTGGACCCCACCCAGCTCTGTGTGCATAAATAAATAAATCTTTTTTAAAAAGGGGGTGGGGCGGGCCTCCCTGGTGGCGCAGTGGGTTAAGCAACGCACTATGAGGCAAACCGCAGCCACTGCAGCACGAGTGCGATCCCTGCTGCCGGCCAGAGAGGGGACCCACAGCGGCAGACCTCTCCTGCTGTGCCCGCTGCTCCCCTCAGCAGTGTGCTTCCGTTGATCTACCTGTTCTCTCCCCGCTCTGTCTGTGGTGAATCCTCTCACCCCCCACACCTCTGGCCTGTACCCCAGTTCTTGTATGCATAAATAAATAAATCTTAAAAAAAAAAATAAAAAGGGGGTGGGGTGGGAATTTAGTAGTAACACAAAGAGAAGAAAGGGATACAAATCCGTAAATATCCTACCAGATCTTCCTAGCTGCAACCCAAAGGCACGTGAAGAACTGGCTCTGAATCAAGGGAGATGGCTCCAAAGGAAGAGAGAGCCCAAGGCTCACCTCTCTGGTTTTACAGCCAGCCTGGCTGCTTAACTCCACCCTCAGGTCCCAGTGATTCACTCTTCGATAATCATCTTATCGGATTTGTGGTTCTGGAACACTGATGGTCTGGAGTGGGGGTCGGAGTCCATAAACCTATCTGTGCAATCCATTCAAGACTACCTTTCCCCCTAACAATACCACAAAAGGTAGGTGCAAACAGGTCCCTGGAGACTAGGGCTGGGGCAGGAATCAGTGGTGCATCCT
Organism: Galemys pyrenaicus; assembly: GCA_019455555.1. Classification (NCBI taxonomy): domain Eukaryota; kingdom Metazoa; phylum Chordata; class Mammalia; order Eulipotyphla; family Talpidae; genus Galemys; species Galemys pyrenaicus. The sequence goes on from JAGFMF010011568.1 coordinate 4,256,610, forward strand.
TGGTTTGATTGTCAGCACGGGGAGGGGAAAGCTGGTTGTTGTGGAGGTGCATGCCAAAGTGCTGGAATGAGAGCGGCAGGCAGGTTCCCTAGTGAAGAATACTGTCACAGAGCGGGGTGTCTTCTACCTCCTCAGGACTCAGGCCCATCCTGTCACGCAGTGCCTAAAGGTAGACGGCCACAGACTGCAGAGGTACAGATCTGAAAACTCAGAGAGAAGGATTAGCAGCGCTGCCACAAACACAATCCACCCGCCCCCGCCCCACCGTTTTCACCAGTGACTGAACCCCACCGGGCCCCTCCCGGACTCCTGACTCAGCAGCGGCGGCTCGTTAACCCCAATAAACAGCGCCATCTTCTGGAAAAGTGGAATTTATGCACCCTTAGGACACTTGAAAGCTACAAAATGGGGAAATGGAAAAAAAATCAACACGTAGCACCCTGAGTGTTCAAGGAATATTTCACCACACAGAACAAATTTCCAGAATTAAACCATAAATACATGGGGGGGGTCTCTTCTTTGTATCAGATACAGAGATCAAAATAGCCATTAATAAAGAAATACAAAGAAATAGGGGGGAAAATGAAAGCTGGTCAAGGATATACAAGAAAACTCAAAGACAAATAATGTCCTGAGAAATATAATTAATGAAGACAAGATAGAAAGTGAAGCTTAAAATAAGAAAATAACAGAGGTGCAGATTGTAAAAAGATCAATATAGAAAATAAAAAATCTGGAGAAATCTACTATAACAAAATAGACCCACCAGAGTGTTATTGGTGACAATTGATGAGCTGACATTGACAAATCATTATCACTCAAAGTCCATAGTGTTGATTTAGAAATAATCACCATTCTGTGAAAGAAAAGAAAAGCTTATTTTTGGAGTCAACATTGAGGTTTAGCCCGGAAGAAGAGCAGTCTTATAGGAAAGGAGTGCCAATCAGATGCTTATTTTGTGTTCCCCACCCCAACAAGGGTTTATATAGGTAGGATTATTCTCAGTTTAAAAAAAAAAGGGTAATATTAAGGCAAGCAAATTAGACAAAGCATTTATTTTCCTGGGCATCTGATAATATCCTGACATCTTGACAAGGTAAGATAGATATTTAAAACTCAGGGATCATTATCTCTGACAGACTCAATCTCTGTGTGAGGAAGGCAATAGCTTTAAGAGATAAAAATCTATATAAGGGGCCTCCCTGGTGGCACAGTGAGTTAAGCAACACACTATGAAGCAAACCGCAGCCACTGCAGCATGAGTTCAATCCTTGCCACTGGCCAGGGAGGTGACCCACATGGTGCAGCAGACCTCTCTTGACTTGCCCACTGCTCCCCTCAGCAGTGTTTCAGTTCATATGCCTGTTCTGCTGCTCGCCATTCTGTCTCTGGTAAATCCTCTCACCACCCCCACCCCCCACACCTCTGGCCTATACCCCAGTTCTTGTATGCATAGATAAATAAATCTTTTTTTTTTTTTTAAATCTAAGGATATACTTTTTAAAATGTGTTAGATACATTTTGTATAAACATTCCAAAGAACTAGTATTTATCCTTAAAAGGAAATTAAGTTCTTATACATACTATATATATAGCATTAAGGAACTTGAAAACATACTAAATTTTTAAAAAAGATTTTATTTATTTGTGCATACAAGAGCTAGGGTACAGGTCAGAGACATGACGGGGTGGGCATGAGAGGATTCACCATAGACAGAGTTGGGAGCAGAACAGACAGACTGCCTGAAATACACTGCTGAGGTGAGTAGCGGGTAAGCAAGAGAGGTCTGTCCATGTGGGTCACCTCCATGGCCAGGAATCGAACTCATGCTGCAGTGGCTACTGATAGCTTCATAGTGCTGCGACTTATCACCTTGTGCCATCAGGGAGGCAAAAGGCATCAACTTTTATTGCCTCCCAAATCCCAGAAGAAAGAATCTAAAAAAAGGGGGAAAATAGGACTATAGTGATTGACAATGCAAAGAACAAAAGGTTGCTTTAAAATTGCATCATTAATCAGAATTTAGATAAGATGATGCATCCTTGAAAAAAAGAATTTGATACTATAAAAAAGACATAATGTGAATATGTTTTATCATTAAAAATGATAACTGGAATACGTAGAAGAGTCAGAAGAAAAACTTAAGCAAGTGATCATATTTTTAAAAGATTTACTTTTATTTACTTATGCATACAAGAACTGAGGTATGGCCAGAGGGGCAGGGGGTGAGAGGATTCACCAGAAACAGAGTGGGGAACAGAACAGGCATATCTACTGAAATACACTGCTGAGGGGAACAGTGAGCAAGACAGGAGAGGTCTGCTGTGCCATGTGGGTAGCTCCCTGGTCAGGGATCCAACTCATGCTGCAGAGGTGGGTGATGGCTTGATAGTGCTGAGACTTTAACCCCTGTGCCACCAGGGAGACCCCAATCATATTTTTAAAAGAAAAAAAATTTTAGAAAACCAGGTACAATGTCTCCATTGAGTTACAAAACTTGGGGATGAAATTTACCAAAGAAATAGTGAAAGAAAATTACCCAGAGTTGAAGACATGTATTTCCAGATTGAAAGAGGCCATCAGCACCTCCACAGAATGAATGAAAAGAGGCAAATCATCGTGAGATTTAGTGCTTCTGTGATAAGGAGGAAGGGGAGGAGGAGACGAAGAAGGAAGAGAAGCAACAACCATAACATTTTCAGACCTCTGTTTCCAGAACGGGAACAAATCACTACAACAGAATGAAAAAAAAAAGCAGTGGGTTGTCATAAAATCGAAATCTAGGTGTTAGTGAAGAAACACCTTTAAAAATGAGGAAAAATTACCTCCAACTTAGAATTCTATACTCAGTGAAACTTTTAACTGTCTGAGAGTAGTAACTATGTTTAAACCTGAAGAATATCACGTTTTACTTCCTGAAGTCTGCGTTCTCATTCCACTGGGAGAATGAAGGCAGCAAATGAGAAAGTTAACAAAGAAAAAGATACCTGATCCTATAAACAGGAATTAAGTGTAGGCAATACAAGGGATTTCCCCAGATGATGGTAAAGGAAAATCCCTTCATGACAACCATGGGGCAAACCAGGACAAAGTAGGAAACTTGAGGGCCCAGGCAGTATCAGAAAATGGACTTAAGGGCCTCTGGTGGCGCAAAGGGTTAAGTGTCAGCACTATCAAGCTATCACCAGCCACTACAACATCCCTGGCCAGGGAGCTACCCACATAGGGCACAGCATTCCAGGGACAACCCACTAACCCCGTCATCCCCTGTCCTCTAGGTTTTTTCCCTTTTCACTAAGTGGAGTTTGGGTTCCTATACAGGACTCTGAACGCCTTTTTATTTTTTTTTATTTTTATTTTTTTAAAGATTTATTTATCTATGCATACAAGCACCGGGGTACAGGCCAGAGGTGTGGGGGTGGGGTGAGAGGATTCACCACAGACAGAGCAGGGAGCAGAACAGGCAGATCAACAGAAATACACTGCTGAGGGGAGCAGCGGGCACAGCAGAAGAGGTTTGCTGCACCATGTGGGTCCCCTCCCTGGCCGGCAGCAGGGATCGAACTCGTGCTGCAGTGGCTGTGGTTTGCTTCATAGTGCATTGCCCAACCCACTGCACCACCAGGGAGGCCCTCTGAACGCCTTTTTAGTCCTAAAATATTTTTGTGGTAGGGATTGATGGTTCCTACTAAAAAAAATATGTCTATTTCCCAGTCCCAGGAATCTGAATTTTATCTGGCAAAGGGTGAATATTACCTTATTATATAGAAGAAAATGTGACTGTATTAAGGATTTGGAAAGGAAAACTTATCATGGGTTATCTGGCTGGACCCTAATGTAGTGATAAGCATAAGGGGTGGTGCCAGGGGTTAAACACTGCACTATGAAACATCCGCAGCCTCTGCAGCATGAGTTTGATCCCCGACCAGGGAGCTACCCACATCGCCCCCTGCTCCCCTCAGCATTGTATTTCAGTCAGTCTGCCTGTTCTGCTCCCTACTCTGTCTCTGGTGAATCCTCTCACCCCCGACACCTCTGGCTTGTAGCCCAATTCTTGTATATATGAATAAATAAACCTTTAAAAAAGGAGAGAGAAAGAGAGAGGGAGGGGAGTTCTTTGACAAGCACACAGAGATAGAAGGTGAGGAAAACTTGAGACCACCAGAAGGTGGAAGAGGTAACATTCTTCCCTAGGGTCTTCACAGGCTCTTGCAACATCTTGATTTTGGATTTTTGGCCTTCATAATTGTGAAAGAATAAAGTTCTATTGTATTAAGCAATCAAGTCAAGAGTAATTAATTAAAGCAGCCACTGGAAAATATTATGTTATAATCACAGTGAGGTTAAAAGGTTAAAACTTGAGATGAGGTAGGTGTAAAAAAAATACTTAAATTTAAAACAGAAAACTATAACATCGAATAAGAAATTTTTTATTCATCTTACTTGAGTATGTGGGTGAGCAGCATTTAATGACTGAAATCTATGAACAATTTACTGTAAGTACTTTTATGTGCTAGTTGATGTAACTCTTACAGTAGAGCTATAAAGCAAAATCATTGCTAGTCTTTTTAGTATTTGGAAGCAAAAATCTAAGGTGCAGAGGTTACATAACTTGGCTAAAGTCCCCAAAGTCATGAAATGCAATGACTAAGAACTAAACCCATTCGGAGTGACCCCAGGGCCCATCACTCTCTGCTATTCTATTTTTTTTTAGGGTTTGTTTTATTTATTTAAGCATACAGGAACTGGGGTACAGGTCAGAGGTGCAGCGGATGAGAGGATTCACCAGAGACAGAGTGGGGAGCAGAAGAGGGAGGCTGACTGAAATCCCCTTGTGAGGGGAACAGCGGGTGAGGCAAGAGAGGTCTGCTGTGCTCTGTGGGTCCCCTCCCTGGTGGGGGATCCAACTCGCACTGCAGTGGCTGCTGATAGCTTCATAGTGCTATGACTTAATCCCTGCGCCACCACGGAGGCCCCTCTGCTATTTCATGGGGAGATTTTTTTACTTCTGGACACTCAGGATTTTAAGTTACTATCACCGCCTTTCTTAATAGTGTTTTTCTGGGGGGTGAAGTTTAAGGTTTACAGAAAAATCAGGAGAAAGCACAGTGAGTTCCCACGTACTCTCTTTCCTGCTTCCCAATTTTCCCTATTATTAACGTCTGGCTTTAGTGTGCTCTATTTGTTATACTTCATGAGTCAATAGCAATTCATTATCATTATATAAAGTTCATAGTTTACCTTAGTGTTCGTTCATTTTTTTTTAAAGATTTATTTATTAATCCATACAAGAACTGGGGTACAGGCCAGAGGAGGGGTGGTGGTGGTGAGAGGTTTCACCAGAGACAGAGTGGAGAGCAGAACAGGCAGACTGACTAAAATACACTGCTGAGGGGAGCAGCGGGTGAGACAGGAGAGGTCTGCTGCACCATGTGGGTCCCCTTTTTGGCCAGGGCTCGAACTCATACTGCAGTGGCTGCAGATGCTTCACAGTGTGGTGCTTAACCCCTTACACCACCAGGGAGGTCCTGTGTTCATTCTTGATGTTGTACATTCTGTGTGTTGCGACAGATGTTTAAAGATATGTTTCCATTATTAAGCTATCATACACAATATGTTCATGTCTTAAAACGCCTCTCTTCTTGCCATTGATTGCACCCTCCCCCTGCACCACAATCAGTGATCTTTTTGCTGTCTTCATAATTTTGCCTTTTATAGAATGTCATATAATAGGAGGAATCATATTACTTGTAGTCTTTTCAGATTGGTTTATTTCACTTGGCAATACAGATTTAAGATTCCACTATGTCTTTTTGTGGCATGATAGCCCATTTAACATGATCGCTCTAAATAATATTCTATTTTATCACAATATATTTATTCTAGTGAAGGACATCCTGGTTGCGTTCAAGTTCTGGCAATTATGAATAAAGCTGCTCTTAACAGCTGAGTGAGGACTTTTTATGTACCTAACTTCTTAAGCTATTTGTGTAAATATCAAGGAAAGCAATTATTAGATTATATTTTCAAAAATTGCATAGTTTTGTAAGAAACTGCCAAACTATCTTCCAAAATAATTGTACTATTTTGCAATTTCACCAGCAATGAATGAGAATTCCTATCGGTTCATATACTCACCAGCATTTGATGTCACTATTTCGGATTTTAGCTAATATTAGTAAGAACATAGTGCTATCTCATTGTTTTAATTTCACTTAGAGCCCTGTGTTGCAAGTTCATAATTAGTTTTATATTTTAACATGTAACAGCAACCTTATATGTCCTGTCATTTATAGCTTCAAGTCCATTGTTTGAATGGAACTTAAATTATTATGCAAATTAATATTTATCTCATAACAGTAATCTGAAAATTTTTTATGCATGACATCATCCTTTAAAAAAAAACGATTTATGTATTTATGCATACAAGAGCTGCGGCACAGGCCAGAGGCGTGGAGGGCAGGGTGAGAAGATTCACCAGAGACAGAGTGGGGCACAGAACTGGCAGATCAACTGAAACACACTGTTGAGGGAAAAGCGGGAGAGGTAGGAGAGGTCTACTGCACCACGTGGTTCACTCCCTAGCCGAGGACAGAACTCGTGCTGCCGTGGCTGCGGATGCTTTTCATAGTGCATTGCTTAACCCGATGCCACCAGGGAGGCCCTCATCCATTTTTTAAATAGAATTAAAATGAATTATGGACAGACAAATACATATAGCTTACTTCCAAAATATACAATAACTTTCTTTATGAAACAGCTCTTATCAATTCCTTTTATGTTATCATCAATAACTTCCCAACATTCCTCAATAGAAAATACAACTGGGGGCCTCCCTGGTGGCGCAGTGGGTTAAGCAACGCACTATGAAGCAAACCACAGCCACTGCAGCTCGAGTTCGATCCCTGCTGCCGGCCAGGGAGGGGCCCCACATGACACAGCAGACCTCTCCTGCCTTGCCCGCTGTTCCCCTCAGCAGTGTGTTTCAGTCAGTCTGCCTGTTCTGCTCCCCGCTGTCTCTGGTGAATCCTGTCACCGCCCTGGACTCTGGCCTGTACCCCAGCTCTTGTATGTATAAATAAATAAATCTTAAAAAAAAAAAAAAAAAGAAAGAAAATACAACTGGGCTCCCCTGGTGGGCTAAGGGTCTCAGTGCTATAACTGCTACAGGGCCTGAGTTCAATTTCCAGCCAACGAGCTAATCCACATATGACTCAGCACATCTCTCCTGTCTTGCCTGCTGCTCCCCTCCGCAGTGTATTTCAGCAGCATCACCTGTTCTATTCCCCACTCTGTCTCTGGTGACTCCTCTCACCCTGCACACCTCTGGCCTACACCCCAGTTCTTCTATGCATAAATAAATAAATCTTTGAAAAAGAAAGAAAATGCAAATGATGATAAAATATAAGTTTATAGTGATTCTGTTAACAAAATACCACAGAGTGGGTTTTAGTGTGATTGATTCCGACAAGTATAGTAAAAAGAAAAACAATAGCTTTCCTTCCTGTTCAAGCATCACTTAGGGGATATTTAGTTTCTTTCCACTGGTGGAAAAAAAATTCACTTACAAGGTTCAAAAAGCATAGGCATAAGTCACTGCAATCTAGATGGTAACCTCTTTCCTTCCCACTCCCTTGATATCTTACATTCACAAATAACTTCACAGATTAGATATTTTAAATAAATACATGCACAAACTCATATCTATTAGCTGTCATTTAGTTGATATGAATAATCTTGGAGGGGAGAGTAGTACATAAATGTTCTCTACAAAAAAATTTCCCAACCCCATTCTTTTAGTGTTGGGAAACTTCCCCAAAGTTCCACATGATTCTGATGAGACTGTGAGCTCAGCCACAGGGACAGCTATGAGACCTAGGTCTTTCCCCCCATGGCCTCCAATCTTAGTGACAGTTGAGGGATGCTGCAGACACAAGATCTGAAAAAGACCAAGGAGTCTGCTCTGGGCTGGCTATACAAACAGGGAAAGAGACACTCGTTTTTCTGGAGTTGCTCAGCTGGCCAGGAAGGTGTAGCTGTGAGTGACCCTCTTTGACTACCATTTGGAGAGAATCTGCTTGTAGAGTAAAGCCAAATAAAACTGAAATGGGAAGACAACACTGACTATGCTCGTTGAGCCCTGCCCTCCAGCTATTACAAAGCCAGTACCACCCTTAGACTCTCAGGTTTCATAAACCAACAAATCCCTTCAGCTTAAGCTAGTTTTACTTGCAAGTAAAGATAGCTCTAATACAAGGCCCAGATCCAGTTTGAAGTAGGAAGGATGTTTACGCACATTAAAAAAGTTCTAACGTGAAATTTCTTTATAATACTGAGATTTCTCACTGATCTCAAAATAATTCTCTCAACTGAAATTCCACTTTCATTCTATGTAGGATCAAATTTCCTCTTAAGTTGTTTTTTTTTTAAAGATTTATTTATTTATGCATACAAGAACTGGGGTACAGGCCAAAGGTGTGGGGGGTAAGAAGATTCACCAGAGACAGAGCCGGGAACAGAACAGGGAGATCAATAGAAACACGCTTCCGAGGGCAGCAGCAGGCAAGAAAGATCTGTTGCACCATGTGGGTCACTTCCTTGGCCGGCAGCAGGGATCGAACTCATGCTGCAGTGACTGCGGTCTGCTTCATAGTGCATTGCTTAACCCACTGCGCCACCAGGAAGGCCCCTCCTTTTAAGTTTTATCTTTTTTTTTTTTTTTTTTTTTAGTGTCAAACCATATTATTGAGGAGCTTGGGGGAAGAGAATAAGGAATGGGGGGATGAGACCCCACCTCCATGGATGAGTGGGGGTCTCCCCAGCTTCCCAGTGGCAGAAAGGCCTCTTAATTTTTAGTTATCGATTTATTTTCCCTTTTTCTACAAGAAATAGATTAAAATTTGAACATTTTGCTGTTGTTCCTTTGCTATATTCTTCCTTATTTACACTCCTGATACTGAGCTATAACGGAAAGTTATTTGTTCTTCTGGATTATGTTTGAAAGAGAAATAATATTGCTTGTAATCGAAGAAACTTGGAAGTGAATTAAATCAGTCATCCTCAAACCTGATTTCCCTTCAAAATCATCTGGGGAGAGCACTTCTCGGTGGCCTGGTCGCTCAGGGGCCACAGACAGTGCTATCAAGCTATGGCAGCCACCACAGCACCAGTTCAGATCACCCACTAGGGAGCTTTCCCACATGGCGCAGCACAACTCTCACCCCACCCGCTGCTCCCCTCAGCAGTGTGTTTCAGTCAGTCTGCCTGTTCTGCTCCCCACTGTCTCTCATGAATCCTCTCACCCCTCACAGCTCTGGCCTGTACCCCAGTTCTGGTATGCATAAATAAACAAATCTTTTTTAAAAATCACCTGTAGAGCTTTATTCCCCTGAAGTATGAGTGCTGACCACATTCCAAACCTTACTGAAAGGAAAGTGAGTTGAATTGATTTAACACTCAATGATGCTATATTGAAGTCATTTTTTTTTTTAAAGAAGCAGATATAAAAACACTATTTACTTTCTATCACTAGGCGGCACATATGAGTTCAAGAAATTCTCTTCAGCTTTGGAACTAGAGGAAATATTTTGGTCAAGTAAAAGTTTGAGCTAAAAATGTAATTTCCGGAACATCAAAATGAGAATGAGAAGTTCTGTTTGAAGAGACTCAGAACTTTTGATAATCACTCTTTTTTTTTTTTTTTTTTTTACAAATGCTTACTGAGTTATTGATTTATAGCAGGCTTTATACAAGCAACTGGGGATTAAGAACTAAAAAGACATTTTTACTTCAAGCTCAGTGTTAGGGATATTGCTATGATTTAAGTCAAATTTCCAAGAGTATTGTTTTGTTCCTGTTCAGCTATCTCGTATCGGTACATCTTGACACTCAATTCTTATGTCTCCAGTAACCAATATTCTCCAAAAATTCTTTTCTTATCTTGAAACTATACTTAAGCTTAGGAATTATCACTAAATAACTTTTATATTACTTCCTGGGGGGCAAATATGCTCAAGAAAAATAAGAATGTAAGATAGTCTAAATGCATAAGGGGTTGCTTTGAGTCTATTCAGAATTCCCAAACTGAGTATCAGGGTGAATAACTCCTGGCAAGGTGGTCTTTATGTCAAACTGTCTCTGGACATAAGGAATACAAAGTGCTAAGACAGTAAGTAGCTATAATTTGGAGTACAATGGGGCTCAATTTTGCTCCCTGGCATGAATGTAACCCTTTGAATTATGGGCTGTGATTCCTAAAGATGTGTTCTTTCTATTAGAGGTAAAGCCCTGAGCAGAGGCCTCTGATTCAAGTGATTATACAGCATCCTGGAAGGTGACACCCATCTTTGCAAACTATTGCCTCCATGCTGATAGATGCATTGTCTCTTCATTAGGTTGGAACACATCTGGGCCTGTTATTCTGGATGGTACATGATGTGATCAGTTGATCCATGGTCATGGGCCTACTTCCATGCCTCATTTGCTGTGAAGGGGATTTCCAATCAGATGCAATGTTGTGTAGAACACAGCTATTAATGAAGATATCCACAAACTGGTACCCTTCTGGTGGCACCAGGGGCTAAGTCTCAGCACTATGAAGCTATCTGCTGCTACTGCAGCACAAGTTTGATCCCTGACCAGGGAGGTGACCCACATGGTGCAGCAGACCTCTCCTGTCTCACCTGCTGCTCCCCTCAGCAGTGTACTTCAGTCAGTCTGCCTGCTCTGCTCCCTACTCTGTCTCTGGTGAATTCTCTCCCCACCTCCTTGCACCTCTGGCCTGTACCCTAATTCTTGTATGCATAAATATACATAGGCAGATTGACTGAAGTACACTGCTGAGGGGAGCAGCAGGTGAGACAGGAGAGGTCTGCTGCGCCATGTGGGTTACCTCCTTGGTCGGGGATCAAACTCGTGCTGCAGTGACTGTGGATAGCTTCATAGTACAATGCCTAACTCCTTGTGCCACCAAGGAGGCCCCCCATAAATAAACAAATCTTAAAAAAAAAATTCACAAACCCCTAGATAGTGATACTGACTGATAGATTCTACTGATCTACTAGACTGATAGAAAAGTAAACCAAGAATAAATGTTATTCAGGTGAGAACAAATTGCTTGACTTTTGCATTAGTTTTATTATGTAAATAAAACTGCTATAATGAAGTACCAAAAAAAATGGGTTACTTAAGCATCAGAAATTTATTTTCTCACAGTTCTGGAGACCAAGAAGTCTGAAATAAAGGTGTTGGCAGTGTTGGTTTCTTCTGAAATCTCCAAGGGAAGGACCTGCTTCAGGCCTCTCTTTCTCTCTCTGGCTTATAGATGACTATTTGCATGTTCACAAGACTTTTCTTTTTATCCTCACATTGTTTTCCTCTATGTGTGTCTCTGTGTTCAAATTTCTCCCTTTTATAAGAACATTTTAACTTGATTACTTCTGTGAAGACCCCATCTCCAAATAAAGCCCAAATTAGAATATTAAAACTTGAATTTGAAGGGTACATACTTCAAGCCACAAGCCTCTTCCAAAACTAAACAGTCCTGGGCCTCCCTGGTGGCGCAGCAGGTTAAGCAACACACTATGAAGCAAACTGCAGCCACTGCAGCAGGAGTTCGATCCCTGCTGCCGGCCAGGGAGGGGACCCACATGGTGCAGCAGACCTCCTGCCCCACCCGCTGCTTCCCTCAGCAGTGTGTGTCAGTCTGCCTGTTCTGCTCCCCACTCTGTCTGGTGAATCCTCTCACTTCCCATGACTCTGGCCTGTACCCCAGCTCTTGTATGCATAAATAAATAAAACCTATTTTTAAAAAACACAGCTAAACAGCCCTAATGTAATACATTTCCACCAATTGGATGCCAGGGTGCTGGTTTTATGTGTGTGTGTAGATATATATTTGTATATGTATATATGTTTAGAAATATTCTAGAGCTTTATTCTGCAATGCAATAAAGTTACTTGGAAGCATTCTGATTTTCTTGAAAATCCCTTTAAACTTTTTTAAGTGGGTGTGCTGAACAGTAAGTATTTATTTATTTTTTTTTTAGAATGATTTTTTTTTTTAAGATTTATTTATTTATGCACACAAGCACTGGGGTACAGGCCAGAGGTGCGGGGGGTGAGAAGATTCACCACAGAGAGTGGGGAGCAGAACAGGCAGATCAACGGAAGTACACTGCTGAGGGGAGCAGCGGGCACAGCAGGAGAGATCTGCTGCGCCATGTGGGTCCCCTCC
>JAGFMF010011568.1:4268852-4283733 GCA_019455555.1 Galemys pyrenaicus
TCCCCTCCCTGGCCGGCAGCAGGGATCGAACTTGTGCTGCAGTGGCTTCGGTCTGTTTCATAGTGCGTTGCTTAACCCACTGCGCCACCAGGGAGGCCCTGAACAGTAAGTATTTAGAGTTAACTTTTCCTCACTACTGAAGTGTGTGCTTCTGAATATTCCTTGCTCTGCCCATCTGGCTGATGGGAAAACAAACTCTACTCAGCATTTTGTGGTTTCTGTATGTTGTTCCTTTTGGGTGGTTCTTTCCTACCATCATTTAGTTTCCTCACATTCAAAGGACCTGTAGGCTGCTGTGTGCCGGTCATAGGAGCTTTCTGTTCTCCAGGATGGGGGCCTGAGAATATCAATTACCTTGGCTCCCTTGTGGTCAAGGTTGTCTCAATTCAGAATGGTTGGGCTCCAGAAACATTCTCTAGCGGGAAGTTGTAGTGATTGCTGGGTTCATCCCCATTTGTTTTCCTTTTTTCTGGGACCATTGTCCTTCCTTGAACTATCTCTATTGTTTTGGAAATTGTTGTTTCACATATTTCATCTGGCTTTTTAATACTTTCTATTGGTTCTTCTTACTTCAGCTTGGCTAGTATGATTTTTAATTAATACTACTACTTAGAAAAAGTGGTAGGGGATAGAATCAGAGGCTCTCAGTGGCCTTACCTAATAAAGCTTTGACACGCTCCAAACAGACAAGGTATAATGTTTTCTCTGTCAATCATGTCAATTCCTGTTATCATCCAGATGTGGGGGAATAACCACAGAATGGGGTCACAGACCCAGTAGCCCACTGGAAGCTAGAAGCTGCTAAGGACCTTATTATCTGACTCTATTTGTCACCTAAGTGTAGAGAAAAAGTTGTCTGTTAATCTAAACTGAAATGTCTGAATCCTATAGAAGGTGAAGAAGAGAGAAAATAAAGGCTTAACACAGTGGGCATGCTGGAGTGGATATTATGTGATATCATATGACTTCCCAGATTATAATCCATGAGAGGATCCAGAAGACAAACTGCTCATCAAAGTCACGAATCTATACGGTGCTGGAGAAATGGACACGAGAATCTTTTAGCAGCTCTCCTCTGCAGGACAAAACTGGTTGTCCCAAATCTTGGACCATTGTTAATAATGGGGATGATGGAGCTCTAAAGCAACATAAAGCAGGTGTTGGTGCATAAATCTTGGAAGTCAGAGGTTTTAATTACTGATAAATGACTAGATCGGATTTGTACCTGAGGGGGCTTGAATTGCAAAGTTCTGGAGAGGTTTGGAACACAGTCCCAAAGAGACAAAATGAAGTAGCCTATGAAGATACCATTCTATATAGTTAAAAGCAAGAACATTCTGCTAACTATAAAAATTATGTACTGGATACTTGAAATTCACTAAGAGTATTTCTTTTTTAGATTTATTTATTTATTTTTATTCATACAAGAACTGGGGTACAGGCCAGAAGTGCGGGGGGTGAGAGGATCGACCATAGACAGAGTGGGGAAAAGAACAGGCAGACTCACTGAAACACACTGCTGAGTATTTATTTTTATTCATACAAGAACTGGGGTACAGGCCAGAAGTGTGGGGGGTGAGAGGATCGACCAGAGACAGAGTGGGGAAAAGAATAGGCAGACTGACTGAAACACACTGCTGAGGGGAGCAGCAGGTGAGGCAGGTGAGGTCCACCACACCATGTGGGTCCCTGTCACACCATGTGGGTCCCCTCCCTGGCCGGCAGCAGGGATCAAACTCATGCAGCAATGGCTGTGGTCTGCTCTATAGTGCATTGCTTAACTCACTGCACCACTAGGGCAGGCCCGCTAAGAGTATTTCTAAAGTGTTCTTAGCACACCAAAAGTAACTGTGGAAGGCAATGGATACATTAGTTTGGTTGTAGCACTCAATTCACAATGTATTACATATATCAAAACATGATGTACTCTTTTAAAATATGTAATTTTTTGCCAAAATAGATGGTTGAACAGAAGGCCCAGAGTAGTTAGCGCCATAAAATTACATAATCTGGTCATTTTCTAGACTATAAACTGTATTTAGACACAGAATGCACCGACTTGTAGGTGTGGCTCAATCCCCGGGAAGCTCTGCAACCCCCAGGCTACTATGATTCTCCTAGTTCTTCACAAAAGGTACACACTATTCACATTTGAGTTGTTAAGGTGTGAGATATTTTTTTTACTTTCTTGCAAATGGCTTTCTGGATGTGCTAGTACCATTTGTTGAGTAACTACTCTTTCCCCCTTAGAAGTGTCTGTGGCATCTTAAAAATCAATTGCTCTAGTATCTACCACTTTACAATATGACACCACTTTACAATTATCACCACCATTTCTCTGGATAAAATCTCGTCTCGTCCTCATCCCATTTTGTGATTTAGAACACACTCAAGAAAATAACCAAAGTAAATTTATTGAGTACAACTCTGATTCTATCAGTCTCTATTGCCCATGAGATAAATTCAACTTTATAATCTGATTCTTCAGTCTAGCGCAACTTAAAAAAAAAACTTTTATTTACTATTTCTCATCCAAATCCATAGCTCCAAACACTGTTCTCTACACCCTGGGTTTTTGCATGCGCTGCATGCATGATGTGTCTCAGATGCTCTCATCTTCATTTTCCCACCTTCTATTTTGCTTTTTTCCCTAATGTTTATCATGGTATCTTCAAGATGTAGTAAACTTATTTCATATTGGTCACTGTATTCAAAAAAGTCACTTGTAGGAATAACTTAGGAAACATCTTCCAGGACTTTGCTTCTGCAGGCCATCTCCTTAATGACACTGCCAGACTTCACCTTAATCCAAGTCCAAGGTTCGATATCCCCCCAGAACCACACTAGGGTACAAATCTGAATCAAGGCTGCTTCCTCACATAGCCTTTATTAGGAGGGTGGAACAAAGTTCTACTGGTTTCAGATTTTAATTTTGAAGCCTGGAGTGTTGACATTGTGGTTGACTCATTTTGCGGTGTTTCCCTCTGACAATATCCACAATAACTTAGTTTCATAATTTCTACCCAACTGATAAGTGCCCTGAGAAAAAAAGAACTTTGAGTCTCAGTACTAAGTTCATCTCTGTTTAGTGAAAACCGAAAGACCTGCATCAGTCTCAGCCTGACACATTAGACCTCCATTACAGAGCCTTTGGCTTCTGCCCTGCTCCCAACTTCACCCCCTAAATAAGCAACATCGTTCTCTGTGCCAACCTTCACACAAGTCCAGCCTTAGGACTTTTGTGTTTTGTGACCACTGTACATGCTTATAACCCATTTATAAAGTTCACAATTTTCAAGTCATGACAGTCTTGGCAAACTACTTTCCATATCAGAACTGCCATTTTCTTCCATCTCTTAGGACTTGTTACTATGTGTTTTTCTATTTCTTATCTTCATTATTATATTGGCCCTTTGAAGGTTTTATCTGCTGTCCTTGGCATAGGAGAGGTAGTTAGCACTTCGTTAATGTAGCCTTTAACACCAGTGGATGCTAGGTTTGCCTTTATCCTAGGGCTCCTCATACATATTTAAGTTTAAAAAAGTTATAATCTTAACTTGTGAATATATTTATGAAGTCATTAACACGAGAAATGGCAAGAAATATGAAACATTTTCATTTTGATTAAAGAAAAATCAATGAAGAATGGTTAATGATGTACTTGAAAGTAATTCTCTCAAATGCTCTGCGACACGAAGGATAGGGTATTTTGCTGTAACATCTCATTCAGGTAGTAGTTTAGATATATTTCAAAACTACTGGCGCCTAAATAGTTAAGTTTCTTTGAAAAAAGGAGGATAAAAATACAAGTACAGACAAATTAATTTAACAAACATTTATTAGAAACTTATTGGCTGGATACTGTGAGCTA
Source organism: Galemys pyrenaicus (assembly GCA_019455555.1). Taxonomy (NCBI): domain Eukaryota; kingdom Metazoa; phylum Chordata; class Mammalia; order Eulipotyphla; family Talpidae; genus Galemys; species Galemys pyrenaicus. Next base: position 4,272,724 of record JAGFMF010011568.1, read on the forward strand.
CATGCTGGGAACACAAACACAATTGAGACACTGTCCCTACTGCTGAAGAGTCCAGCATAGTAGGTGGTGAGGAGGGAAGGACAAAGATGGTAACCGTCTGACTACACCTGAATTGGACCTTTTGGATAGAAAAGCAGCTGAATATTCTAGAAACTGAGAATATTAGCAAAGTACTGGTAGTCTTGCTTTGCTATGACTTCTGGAACAAAGTAGGTGTGTGGATGGCAGAACACCAGGACCATGCAGTGAAAGGCCAGAATGGCAAAGAGACCGGAAAAGACAAGCGATATTTCAGACATATTTTAAAGACTCACAAGACTTCATGATGAAAATGTCAAAGAGGATGACTAGTACATAGTATTAGACTCTTTGATAACTAGGTTGGATGGGAATGCTATTATGACAGGAAAAGTAAGAAAAATGTAATTTCATTGGGGTGAGTGTAAATAAACATTTTGCAATGCTGACTTGGGTTTTTACAGGATACAATCATCTGTATTGCCACAATAGGTCCTATTATGTCCCTGAAGAAGTGTGTACAAAGTATTTTCTCAACTTTCCTTATTCTTCTCATAACCTCCACTGAACTGGAAAGTGTACACAGGAAATGTCACATATTTTGCCTTAATCTAATACTTATAACCATTGTGGCCTTGGACCATGTTTTCCAAGCACAGAAAACCCTTAGCTGTCACTTGACTCTTCATGAATTTTGCTGTTATGTTAGTGTGAAAAGTACTAAAGGAGGACTTCAACAGAATTACTCATCTACAAAAGCTTAAACTAGAGAAAGTCTTACTTTCTATGGGAGATAGAAATTAAGGTTAATTAAATAACGTTAAGACAATGCCATCAAAGTACAAAGGGAGATGGACCTTGCATTTATCTATTGAGTCACACCTACTGTTGTTTAGGGCTGTAGACATAGCTCGGTGAGAATTTTATGGTAGTACACTTGCTCCAATAAGGAGTAAGTTGCTCCTGGAGCCAAGTAGATCTGTGGAAAAGAAATCCCAAGACTATTAGCACTGCATAATTAGCACTGAACTTTTTCCTGTCAGGAATAACCAAGATGCAGAAATAATTCCTTCTGCTTATTTCCTTTTTGTATAGCTTCAGGAATCCCTCGCTTAGTAAGTCAGCCAACGTGTTTGTATACTTAGGAAAGCACTCAGAAGTTCTCTACTGAGGTTTGTCATATTAATCCTACAGTTTCAGTGTAGCATCACCAGACTCATGGTAACTCTAAAAATATGCCTTTTCGGAAAATGTCCAGTATTAATCTGGATTTAATGAAAGCATAAAGAACCACTAACATACACTGGGCTATCCTACATAAAAATGATGTTAAATAAGCAAGTGGCTTTAGTGACACATCATCCTGTTGCAGTCATTTTGGAATGGATATATTACTGTTTCCATAATCTTTTAAAGATTAGTCTTTTGTGAAGAGGAACTACTATGTAAATAAACTTATAAACTACAGAGGTTGATACCTATTCAATTTAGTATTCAAGTCTACAGAAAACCAAATCAAAAACAACTGGTTTATTATTCACTAAATTCAAGAGAGCACACAATGTAATTTATATTGAACTAACAAATGCTTGATACAGTTAAAAATATATATATGTAAATTTATCTGCTTAACATTTATATTCTATTTAAAAAGCAATAGCTTTACACGTTTTACAGCTTAAATTTATAAAATTTATACATCTATCCTATTCAGATCCTTAACTATGAACTCCCATTCCTACTCATAAAATTCACAATTTATATTACCAATTACTGAGAAAAATGGCACCAACTAAAAACAACAAATTTGTTTTAACTTGAACATACACTTGGTTCTCGGCAAATTAGCCTAATAACCGATTTAAATAATTATATTATGTTATGAGCCTGACAATTTCCATTCATATAAACAATCTGTGGTTAACTATGAAGAAACTTATATTTTCATATCTGATACAATCTACTGAATTTCTTAATAGTCTTGTTTCAGTTTTCAAAATTAGAAGCAGCATTATCCCATCTTTCTATGTACCAGGAAATCTGACAAGTGATGTTATGGCTAACAAGTCAAAGACCAGTAAAATTTGAAAATGCTATTGCCTTAAACAGCTTAGAATTACAAAAGAAGTAAACTTTTCTTAAAATCTAGGCAGTCTATGTGCCAAGAAATAAATTAAGAACCACTTCTTAGTCAACTGCACTCAATTTTCAAAACTGGACTGCCTTCAATACACCAGCATTTAGGCATTTCTTCCACATATTCAAATGGCTTCAGATAAATTGTTTTATGAACAAAAAAAATTCAGAAAGATATTCATGTAATCATTCTGAAGATTCTTTACCAAATATAAGCCTCAATATTAACATTTGAAAATTAAAGTTACAATAACATCTCAATGATCAGAACCATAGAACCAGAACGTCACCTTGAAGGCTATAGAATTAATCTAAGATAGAAGCACATGTTTAGATCCCAAGGGCCTCCAATGACAATGATGGATACAAATTTGTCCTAATGCACAATTTATGCTGAAAAAGTCAAGTTCCCCATAAATTATTATTTAAAAAATAGTTCTAAATCTGAAAATCACATAAAAATTTAAATGGAAAAACACTTCTACCAAAACAATTCATTTGGGCAATAATTAAAGCTTTGGAAGAGCTACCAACCAAAAAGTAAATAAAATCCCCTACTAGTATTTAAGAACTGATAGTAAACAGCTCATTTATCATGTAGTTAATTATTCAATAAATTTAGCCCTCTACTAATGAACTGAAATTAAGTATCATTTCTATGTATTTGTGGTTATGAGTTCTTATAATTAAAAAAAATTTTTTTGGGATGTAATCTTAATACATTTTCAGGATGTCCTAATTTAAAGGGAAAGGATAAAAGGAAGAAGAGGGGGAGGCAAAGAGGAAATAGAGGGGTCTGAGGAAAGAGAGAGACTCTTAGAAGTCAGAAACTGTTAAAACATGCATTAGATATCTATAGATAGGAAGGGAAAAAGTAAAAGGAATTCAAAAAAGTATTGGATGGTATCACTCATATGTGAGAATACAGAGAAAGAAAAGGTCAGATAAAACCAACCTGTAACCTGAGAATTGAGGCTACCTGATGGGGACATAGAAAACAAGTTTGGGAGGGGAGTTGATTCTTTTTATTTATTTATGATATAAGAACTGGGGAATAGGCTAGAGGGGGTGGGGGGGTATGTGAGAGGATTCACTAGAGACAGAGTGGGGAGCAGAACAAGCAGATTTACTGAAATACACTGCTAAAGGAAGCAGGGGCAAGACAGGAGATGTCTGCTGCACCATGTGGGTCAATTCCCTGGCTAGGGATCAAACTCATGTTGCAGTGGCTGCGGACAGCTTCATAGTGCTGTGACTTAACCCCTTGTGCCACCAAGGAGGCCTGGGCGGTGGGGAGGAGAAGATTCTATGGTGGAGGACTATAGGTTTCTTGGCGGTGGGCTTAGTATAGTATGGTCACATATACCTGAAGAGTGGTTCTATACCTCTGTACTTATACACAACTCATATACAAAGTTGTAAACCAATGTTGCCTCAATTAAAAAAAACAAAAAAAGACTACAAAACTACAAAGAAGATTAAGGACCAGTTGATGCAGATTAAAAGACATCCTTTTGTTTTTAGATTTTTGTTATGCAAAGGCATTAGCACAGTGCAGTAATTATTTTGATAAACAGGAATCCTTTAGAAAAGATACATATGGTTAAGTCTCAGTTCTTTGTGAAAATAAACGTAAACACAATTATTAATTTTAACCATTCACACTAAAATATGTTAAAAAAAACCTAAATAAAATTGAGATCGAGAAATGCAAGCAGCAGTAACATTAAAGGCTTAGGACTAGTGACACTGAATTCTTTATTTAAAAAAATTTTCAACACACAATACCTTCTCTTCTCTTCTAGTTTTAGAAAGTAGCTTTAACAAGTTTTAAATATCTCAATTCTCAAAACAGTAGGCTTTTAAAAAATAAGACTTCATAACCAGAAACAATAATATATGGTTATACACCATTTTTATATCACTACTCATATTTCCATTATTTGCAAATTCATCTTTGCTGCAATCTGGGAACAACTGAGTAATCATTAGATATTTAAGGATTTGAAGTAATTATCCACCACAGAAATCTAATGTTTTGTGGTTTTTTTTGCAAATTTTTACTTAAAATTTTAGAAGGGAAAAAATTAAACTATTTTAAGTTACTTTATATCAAATATTTATATGCCTAGTCAAAACATTAATAATTAACATTTTCTCCAGATGAACTGAAGATTAAATAAAAGTCACTTTTAGCTTTTATGGGGATTAAAAATGCTTTACTTCCCTCCTAGCTAAAAAGGAGAATTACACACATTACAAATAAATCCTTCAGAGGTGAATATTAAATTCCTTAGAACAGCTATAAAATTTACTTTAAAAATTTTCTCATAAACCTGAAAACCACTTCTCTTTTAAAATGTATGGCATCAGTACCTACTTAACATAATTTTTAAAGGGTACCAAGTTCATTAGCTAAGCATGCAAAATAAGGAACTGAATGTAGCACTGTCTTAACAGAATTTGGCAATCCAGAAGAATGCTCTTAAAATAAATAAATAAATAAATAAAAAAGAGAATACATAATCTAAATATGAAAGTATGATGTTGTAGGCTATGCAGAATTTGTCACAGAGGGAATATAGGGAAGAGGGGTGTAGCATGTTCCTATGTACATTTTCTTGGTATAATGGTTGTTATTCAACAACAGATTATAGGGAAATCTTTTTATTATTACAAAGCCATCAACTGCCTTCTCTAGAGCAATGACTCAGGTAAATGTCTCATGTCTTTTAATAATGTTAACTTACATTCAAAATAAACTTAGTGATTCAATCTAAGTGCAAAAGAGTTTTCAATGGTTCTTAAGTTCAAGGGGGTAAATGAGTAAGGTGTCATCTGATTGCAAATTCTGAATGTTTGGTGTTCTGCATTTTAGGATATTTAATCCTATTTCCTTCTCTTTAAACCAACATAAACTGAACTGACAATATTTGGTTTTCCTTTACTTTCCTCTGCTTCATTTTAATTTATTTTATGGTATCTCTGTGTAGAGAGAGAGGTATGTTAAAATACTGTTATTCAGATTAAAAAACTCAATTGAGGCTAAATATAACCTACTAATCTATAGCACAGCACTGTTAATCTTTGACCTGATATATTAATTCCTTTGGTGAATAAATGTCACAGGTCATTTCTTTATAAAAGGATTTTAGTAAGAGAACTGGCAGTATGGAGAGGATTCCTCATCCCACCCCATCCCCAAATGATCAAGTCAATCAGTAGTTTATAGCAGTTACATAAAATAGGAAAAATATGTAATTTACAGCTGCAGTTTTCATAATAAAAAGCAGTTAAAAACTAACAGTAGTTCAAAGCATTCCAAAAAAACATTTCTGTCTTGGTTAAACAGGCCAACTTATTAATAAGACTGATAGACTACTGTGAGAACTTGCGTATATCTAGTTAATACAGAACAAAAATGTTTTTAATTTTAAAAAGTGGTGCTAACTAGTAATATAAATAGTGCCCACAATTTGGTGGCTGGCCATGGTTTTAATATATCTTTTTCAAGTTATTTCTACAGCAGACATATTTTTGAAGTCTACCCACCCCTGAGTTCAGCAATTATATTTTTAGAATGTAAAATTATATGCCCTTAATTAACAACATGTACAAATCTACAAAATGTCTTCTATACAGAGATTAAAAACAATTTTTTAAAATAGTCTTCGCCAATTTCTGGATTGGATGGTTTTACTGGGGTATATACTGCAAACCTTTCAGCCAACTAACTGGCTTTTATTTTCAAGCCCAAATTGTTTCATATATTCACTGCAGGATATGTCAAAAAGAGTGCAACAATAGGCATTAGTAAAAATAACATTGTAGTAGAAACAGATTTTGCATATGTGAAAAGGTAATTTATAAAATACATTAATTACTTTTTAAAAAGAGAATCTAGTTATACTATCATTAACTTACATGGTACTGAGAATTGGACCTTTCGACAATTTATTTTTCTATAGAAAAATTTTTATCTAGCTATAAGCAAAGTCTTCTAAACAGTAAGAAAACAAAACAAATCCCTCCAGGAAAACTGTATGGTTGTGTGAGACAAATAAGCAAACATACCATCTTACAGTGTACTTTGCCTAGATTTTAAAATAAAAATGTCCACACTTTTTTTTTTTAAAACATTAAGCCTCTGTCAAAAATGTATTTCTTATTTTAGGGTACAGGATTGAAGGACAAGATGATACTTACAAGTAAAGAAATTTTACAAGAAAAAAACTTGACAAAAGTTCTTCAGTTAAAGTATTGTAACATTCAAACGACTTAAAACATAACAAAAGAAACAAAATAGCAAACAAAAATGTTATGGATTTTCCAAACATAAATAAATGAAATAGTGTTTAGGCAGTAGGGCTCATGCTGATGGCTAGCAGGAAGTAACAGAGTGTAATCTATTTGAAAAATTGTAAATGTACAAATAACAAGCCCAATTATGGACTGTAGCAGTTTAATTATCACTGCCATTTCTCTTACTTCCAAAATAAAGCCTTGATTAAACCGTTCATACCCTATATTACTTAAACCTTTACTTCAGAGATTGAGAAACTATATACAATGAATGGATTTATTTTCACCATAGGGATAACACATTGTACCTCTCTGCCAATGTTACTTGAAAACCTTCGACGTCAAAACAACTTGACAGCAGATATAAACAATTCAATAAATACGCAATGATCTTTCATTACAGTCCTTTAAAGACGCATGTTAATTCATGCTGTTAACCTTGGATCACAGTGCATAGAATCCAAATATAAACAGTTGGGGTGACTTTCTAAATATTGTTGGATCCCTCACTTTATTTATAATCCCACTATAACCAATAAGCTCATTTCATAGGCCCTATCATGCATTAATCATTGGGTGGCAGGAGTTAATGAAAATTTTTCCTGTTACAACGTCCATTGCCGGCAATGAACGACCCAAAACCGCCAAGGAAGTCATTGTTATTGCACAATAATACATGAGGACCTGGAACTTTTCCAAAAGCTTACAAAAATAAAAATAAAAAATGGAATTATATTTGACATTTCCTGACACCTGCATTAATACTGTATGACTAATAAAAGCATGTCAGTTGCTTGGACTGAACCAGCGATCAACATGCGCCCAGAATGCACACAAGTAAAAATGCAGTAAAAGGAAGTAGTCTTCATTGCCTATAGGTCATTTCCAGTCAAAGGTTAAAGTTCAAAGACTGAATGATCAAAGTGCTCATTTTCTCAGTAGCTCTATCTTCTGCTAGGAGGACGATAACAGTGGCATCAACAAGTATCATCTTTAAGAAAAGGGAAAAAAAAAAAATAAGTCATGCATGCAGTACGTTATAAAATCTACCAGTTAGTCTTAACTAATTTTAAGTAACAAGGAAAACATGGTTTACTTGTCTGATCTCCCCCAATACCTGCAAATAAAAGGTCTACTTTGTGTTTAAATGCACAGTAAAAAATCAAATTCTATTCCTTCATAGAAATGGTAGTTCACACAAATCTTAAATTACTGGTATGTTAATTTTATATAAGATAATAAACTGATATGTCAGCATATATTTAGGACTTATCAATCTTAAGAGAATTCTTCTATGGGCAATAATGTGAAATTATAATGAGATAATTGTCCTAATGCCCCATACTACTAAACACAGAATAATCAATTTATGTCTTTAAGTCTATAAAAGAAATACATTCATAAATGAGGTATAATCTCTGAATCAATCAATAACATTATTAATTTCTCCTTAAAAAATAAAATTTTCAGCAAGTATAGATACATATGTAAAGGATGTCATTTTTAAAAAACCCAGAGAAATTTAGTAATACCATCTGGTACTCTCAACATAATATATAATACATATATATTTTTAAATTTATGACATTTAACAAATCATATCTGAAGGATTTATTTAGAGGATTATTCTTCAGTAAGAAGATTCAGGAAGAAGCAAGACTGATTGATGTTAACTACCCAAGTATGGTGAAAATTCTCAAGGAAAAATTTTTGGAAAACTGGCCAAAGTATTTTACAAACCATCCCATATTTAAAAATATATATTATCAATAAAATTCTTGTCATATTCAATCACAGTTAAAAATCTGTAAATCTGATTTTTACACTGGGCAAACCCCAATGGAATATTCCACAATCTTATACCTTAAAGATAATCTAAAGGTTAAAATAGGCCAGGTTTTAAAAAAATAAATCATAATCTCATTTGAATCTATTAAATATTTTTAAGAAGTAAACAAGTATAACATTTATCATCTTTAAATATCTGTTTCTTAAATTATATTTATAATTACATTTATCCTGGATACAGAAAAACTTAATTTGAAGAAAATCCTTAAAACATCACTTTTGCAGCAGAGCATTTTATAACACTAAGATCCTTGAAATTAATACTGAAACTAATCACACTTAAACCTCCCAGCTTAAAAATGGCAGGGATAAACTTTAATGCAGATAACCACTTGACAATGTATATAAGTGACAGATAAAATTCTATTTGAACAGGGTGTTATCTAGTCAACTATATAAATTTTTATCTCTAAAGACATATCCTAAATGTAGCTTTATTAAGTTGTTCATTCTGGAAGATTTTTAATACAGTAGCCTTCTACAGAATGTACTACATAAAATTACCAAAATGATTAGGAGACCCGTGTGAAATTATTCTTCCTATCCATCTCCATCTTTTGTCAGATCTCAAAATAAAATTTAGGACTAATATCACAATACCTGCCTTGAATACTCTTGTCTTTGGAGAAATAAAACTTACCTAAATTTCTAAATTCTATGATGAATTTCAATGACCTCTGATAGCTGGACCCATAAGGCCTTAAATATCACAAGTTCATAAAAGAATGAGTGAAAACATACACACACACACACACACACACACACGTATCAAGATTCTCTAAGTAAGTATAAAGACAGGTAGAAGCCAAAATTATGGCCAACAAGAAGAAGTAAAAAAACTCATTTGCCAGCAGAAGAATACAATTTCCTAGCCAGATGAAAAGGACTGGTGATCCTAGGACTGGCTTACCACCCCCCAAAAAAAAAAAAAAGTTGTTAGGGTAAATCCATTTTGGATCAAGACAACTGTACGCTTACTTACAGAGGATGAACAAATTTAATCTTGTAGCTAGTGTTTATGAAAAGATGATGTACTGAAAATAATCTCATTAACAACTTAAATTTTCTGTGTAACTGCAGAAGTCCCTACTAAATACAATACACAAATTACCAGTTCCAAAGAAGTGACACCTACCATGGCTAACTTCACTGGGCTTCTGGAAAACGTGACTGAGAGAGAACTATATTAGAAGAAGGTCATTTACTTTTCCCCACAGTATAAGAACCATCACATTATATTGGAAACCATCCCCCTGGATATTCCCAGGGACAGAAGACTAGAAGAAAAGGAACATAGTAATAGGTCAGTAGATATGAAATGGGATGCTATCTCCAAGAAAGACAAAAATAAATCTTTACAGTCTCTCAACAGTTTAAGGAATTAAAATTTTCCTTTGATGAACTAATTCAAGAAAGAGTTGAGTGAACAACAAAACTGTTATCTAACAGGAAACAAAGGGCAAAGGCTGTTAAAAATAATGTTTCAACTCAGGAATTCAGAAAGTGATATTGTAACCCTACAAGTTTATAATCCTAAAGTAGAAATAAAAAGTTCACAACATAGGGGACTCTACAGACAGCTATAAAGCAAAGACAAAAGCAGTCCATTAATATTAACCTGAGATAATTTCATGTTCCTAATTCCTTTACAAACCTTTTAATTTTATTCAAAATGTTCCAGTTGTATGGAAGCAGAATGTTATTTACAGTTTTGGAGAAAAAAAATACTGCATTACTAACTCCCCAAATTATAAGCACCAGTTTATTGGACACATCTAAATATTATGCCAATTTATTTCCTTATAAGCCTAATTTCTGGAGCCAATACTCAAAACATCTTTGAGCTGTTGCTGTATAACTGACCATTATTCAATTTGCTATTGCTTTAAGGAAAGTACCTCAGGAATCATAAATTTATTCTCCCATCTGTAGACAATAATCATTTATGAAACTAAATTGTATATGCTTAATTTTGATCCCAGGGAACAGATGAATCATATGATTAATGGATTCTAACTGGGTACCTCACTGAAATATCTTTATGATCTCATAAGAACTATGTATCTTTTTCAAGAATTACGTATATAATGATACTCTGACTCAGTCGTACAAATCCTCATATTTTGAGAACTCAACCATTCATTCATTTGTGCACTGACCTGGATATAGATCCTAGCCCTGAACCTTAGGTACACTACTCAGTCCCCTTATATACTGTGATGGATTATCTATTCAAATACCAATTTTGGCTAGATTTGGTTGGTTTTTCAACCTTATTACCTAGGCTCAATTGATTGTTCAAAGCGTAGAGACCCCAGCCTTAACAGACAACACAGAGTATTTGCATTCCAATGCAAACAAGGCTATAATTCTTAGTGAGTAGGAACTTTAAAGACTTCTGGGAAACAGACTGACAGTTAATTTCAAGTAAGTAACAATAAGGAATATGTATTCACATTATCAGTGACTTTTTGTATTAAGTTATTTTGTGATAACCCCTCCAAATGCAATCCATCATGGTATGACCTATATAAAGACAGTTACTGTAGGGTAACAGTGAATGACCTGATTTTCAAAGTATACTAGCTAATATCGGATGTGAGGGCGATCTGGCTGCGACATCTGTCACCCCATTGATCGCCAGGGTTGATTCGGCTGATCTGGCTGGCTAGGCGGGTGTCCCCTTCCTCCCTCACCGCTCCATGT